>OMLM01001128.1:47316-89955 GCA_900302695.1 Helostoma temminkii
CTATCTGTTGTTGACCATCTATTTTCTTTTTACCTGATATGTAAATGTGCAAAGATAAGCACACATGAATTCTGATCTGTTATGACGGCAGCTACAGAAATTGTATATAAATATGATGTGAAACCACATGCAAAGGTTGCCTAGATCGCATTTGAAAATGGTTGATTTGGCTTGTTCACACTGCTTCTGGTGTCACTAGGGTGTAATAGGATCAGAACTGGGCCACTTCAGCATGAAGAGAGAGTAAAAGTACAAAAACTGGGCCATAAATGACATTTCTTTTTTTTTTTTTAATTTATTCCGAGAAAACAAAATCTGTTTTCTCAAGATGACAAGAGAATTTATCAACATCAAAATGAGTAGTTAATGTGATCACACATGATTTTGCCATGATTCAACTTTGATTCTAAACATGATTGAGTTTCAGAGGTTCTGGGTACTGAAATAACGATCCAACTCTTCACCCCCTCTTTTTTCTTATTCTGAAGTCTTTCTTATTTTGAACTCCTGGACCATGTTCATCCATAGTTAGTTCACACTCTGCAGATTCACTATCTGGTACTTTGGTTTGCTGAACTTCATCCTTGTAACACAGACCATGTACAAGACAAGTGTCATCCTCTCAAGAGCATGTAGTTCTGCTGGAGCGCATAGTGTGTGTAAGAGGGAGAAACCCTGACCCACGAACTATTAAGTCTAAATTTTGTCTGCCTCTTTTAATTGTAAACTAGCCAAGTCAGTCTAACATGGGATTCTATGGCCAGTTATAAAGAACTAATATATGCAAATCTCCACCACAGTGTTTACATAGCCCTCAACATGGACCAAAACTTGGCATACACATGTGCGTACACACATGCATAAGGATCACAGTTGCACTCTGGTAATTAACAGCACCACACCTCGGGTAGCAGCCCGTTATTGTAACCGATGTGGTGCACTGCACTGTAGATTTGCAGTTTGTTGGAGCAATGTAAAAATCTGGAAACAGTGTTGGGCCTGTGTTCACTTTACTAACAAGTGGTTAAGACATTCACAAAGCCCAAAAATCATCAGCAGTGTGTGGTGTTGGGCCCATCTCCCTCCTCTGCATGTGTGTTAATTGTAAACTAACAAATTACAAATGTGTATAGAATAAAGTCTATTTGCCAATTGACCTGCACAAGAATATCATAGCACTGTAACTATTGCATCCACATACAATTTAAGTTTTAATTTGTCTTACATGGAATAACAATTGATCTCACAAATATCATATAGTTTACAATACTGATTAGACTATCAGGAGTGAAAACATAACTTAGTCTGTTTATTTCGTCTGTGCCTCTATTTAACCACTCTACACCTTTAAATACACTTAGTAACACAAACTACTATAAAAACATCTCCATACCTGGTTAGGATATTCACAAAGCACAAAATTCATCAGCTGTGTGTGTGTGTGGTGTCAGGCCATCTGCCCTGCCTGAGAAACACATGAAATAAAACATTTAGAACAAACTGCTTGTGTAAAACACGCCGCTAACATTTAAGCTAGCAAAACACGAACATTAGCCCACTCTAACACAATATCAACAAAAACTGAGGGTACGGGAGTCAAATCTCAACAAAACTCTCACAAAATAAGAGATTCTGAACAAAATACTGCTGTTAAACGTCGTTTGTATCACAAAACTAACTTTGTTTAGCTTAACATTGTGGAGATACACGGAAAACTAACACTAACAGCTACCTCCTTTACAGCCTTGGAAAATTATGACCCGCGCTCGCGGTCACGCGCCCGTTATGCACGCGCTCAACCCTGCGATCAGTTAAATGATTATTTTTGGTGCTGAAAAATTATGATAGTGAAAAATTATGTTGTTGTCACGCTTTCTGTTTTCTGTTGAGCAGTTACAATCTTATATCAGAGAAAAGTGGGACAAAACTCAAAAAAAGGAGAGGGTATGCTACACCGTGGTAAACAGGACTTGTGAAACGTGTTGCTTACTGTGCTTGCTTTTATCTTTTCTTTTAATCGTACATTTTCTCAGCTTGTTCTATTGTTAATAAAAATATGGCTTTATTCAATACATTCTGTTTCCATGTATATTTTTGCTACTGGGATTGTAATATGTGATATAGGCCTGATATCAAGTTAAGTTGCACTGTCAGTAAACTGAAATCCTGACCTCTTGGTAGCAAGATGAAAAGAAGAATTCATCGTGAATGGGACATCAGAAATCAAGATTAAATTATGTCTGCAAATAATTAAATCAAGATTTGAATAATTAACGAGCCCTTTTGTTTATTCCTTGTGGCAGAACCTTCACAGCATGTCTACATAAAATGTTTCAGGCATACTTTCCAGTTGCCTATCAGATAAACCAACCTAACTATCCAAGCCACTCAGAATATTTCCAAAACACCTGTGACTTATCTGCAATTCTACAGCGTCTGGGAATTCATGATAAATGAATGGCCCTGTTCTTAATTCATTAATGACGGGGTCTAGTTTTGTCTATTTCTGCTGAAAACCATACTATAAATTTAAATCTGCCACCATTTTCACTGTAATCTGCATATATGCTGAGAGACCAAAAATCTCGACAGGCATAGCAACAATAAGTACGATAGTAATCAACTCAACTGAAGACTGAGAGCTTTAATTTCACTCCATAGACTCTCTGGAAAGATAGATCCCAGACTAGACAAAAACTTGAGATTTGACAACATCCCAGTTGGACTTTGAAGTGGTGTAAAAATGATGTTGCCCTTGCCAGCCACCTCATCTTTGTCCATCTCCTGCTTTTCAGCTGCAATTACTGTATCAGTCAGTCGATTCAGACAGTATTGACAAAATCCTCATGTGCTGGCAGCGTATTAGACTCAAGGCTCCAACACCTCCTCTGCCTCTGTCACCACCTGCCTCAGTGTGGTCTAGAGCCTCTTGACTGACTGGTAACAAATGATCATCCTCCCGGCTGCTCTCTGCACCTGGCTAAAATAGCCCGCAGTGGTTGGCTGCTGCTCTCATACAGACCTAATGGAAGAGGGGGAGAAGCACAACTGGAGATGGATACCCTCTGTCATTCTCCAATAGAGCATGCTTTGTTCACTTGCCATGTTGTGGAAAAAAAGCAAACTTTAAAGTACTGAATCTATAACCCCAGTAATTGGTCAGTCATGAAGCTCCTGGTGTCGTTTATAGCTCTTTTCAGTTAGTCCCCAGTGGAGCAGATGTCTGCTGCCATTCAGTTGTTATTAATTGTTGTTTTAATTCAATTATAGTAATATCTTTTTGCCTATTTATCAGGCGTTCCAAAATGAACTCATTTAATTCATCGTAAAGATACATTCAAATGTTTTGATTGTTTTCCCATCACTTTCATTCACAGATGTGCAGTATTTTCTATTACTATTTCTAATTTAAACACGTTGCTTCTAGCACTTGTAAACACTATCTATCATCGCTATTACTGTTCAATTTTGATGCAGTCGCTGCCACTCAACAATTTGTTAGTCGCAGTATTTCTCAAAATTAGAGGCTAAATTATTAAATCTAAGATGTAAACACATTAAAGGTGTTTAACGTGGGATTTATTCTCATTCATTTACATACCTTTACCAGGGTCAGTAACTGTGAAAGCCTTGCACATCTCTTTTGGGCTGCACACATTTTTTTCTCATAGTACATTTATCATGGAGCTGGGCAAGAAATGTCATGTCAACCATCACACAGGAACATCTGTCACATAAATTAGCCCTAAGTATTTGTGAGTCAGACAGGTGACCGCCGCACACATTTTCACTGGTAAGAAAATGCAGAGAACTGGGTCCCTGATGATTAAGAGCTGCCTCTCTCATGAGACGTCTTTGTCTCTAGAGACGCATCATCTTCCTGATAGTTTCGAGGCTGAGCTTCGGCTCTCCGGCAGATGACAGAAAGAGATACCCAGCTTGTTCGTTTGTCAGATTCAGGAAGGTGGATGGCTGCTGGAGTTTACTTATCCCACATGTGCATGACTCCATGCACATGTAGTGCAGATGTAGTGAGTGCTGATGTTTGATTTAACAGCTGGAGTAATCATGGGAGCAGCTGAGTACCAGACTTTTCTTACCATTTTGTTACCACAACTTATTCACTTTACCCACTTTTTCCATGGATTTGGTCTTTTGTAGTTCTTTTTATGTTAGAGCTTATTCCCGTGGGGTTATTGGGGAAAAAAGTTGCCCAAACCTGCCTGGCCCTATGTGAAAAAGTAATTGCCACCTCGTTGCTGAATCCTGACTAAATTCATTAGCCACAGTTTTTGAAAAAGAAAGAGAGGAGGCTTAGCTGGACTTTGACATCCTGGCCAACACATTCACCTTCTGATCAGTGACATGGAATCAGGCATCTGCAAAAAATACCATAGTCAAGGTTTCTAAAGGAAATATTTTCCAGCACCAAGGTAACGAAACCTTACAGGGCCACAGCTTTATCAGCCTTAATAGAGATAAACAGCAGCGTTGAAGGTATATATGTGTGAAAAGCTCAGAATTGTTAAAGAGCAGAGAATGTACAAGGTTACAGTGATAAACTTATTAGAAATAACCGCATGTTTGTATGAATTTAGCATAATTTTTGTCCTTCACATACAAATTTGTGAAGACTCACAGACATATAATGTCAAATTGAAGTTGCACCGTTCTTCGCTTCGCTTGGCAAACTACTGTCAGTGCTATTTCTAGAGGTGGCCGTCACATCTGCACCAGAAGTACCAGTGTACTTTTACTTTGTCTAGTGTACTTTGGGAGTAGAATGGCTGATCTCACAGTGATCTGGCTCTGGTTGATCCAAGAGCTGCTTCAAGTGCAATATTAACGCTAGAATTATGTCAAGGCCTACAATGACTTCTATACATTTTTTATCACTCTTTCTCATAATTTATTATGGTTAAGTTGACAGGCCTGCTGCGGTGATAACACAGTCATTCAACTGCAAAATAACATTTAAATTCCATCACCTAAGTAATATGCGTGAGATTAGAGAATGCGTTCTTCATTGGCATCTTCATTTTCCAACTCATTGCTGCTCTCCCACAGTGATGCCACTATGACAAGCAGGAAAGGGGAATGGTCATGTTATGACAGAGTAGCCTTGATATTGATTTTTTTTCCTTGTGGTACATTGGATGGTGACAGCAGGAAACCGTCACTGTAGTGAATATTTAAACCCTGCTGGTTGCATGTGTGAAAACTGCTTCCAAACCTTCCTTTTCATGCTTACAAGAGATGACACAAGTGCTGTGTCCATAATTTCAGACACTCTAAGCTCTCACCACCATTATCTCCCCATATGAAGTACATACTGTATAGACACTTGTAATATCCAGTTACAATAGTATAAAATCATCAAATTAGAGTCTCAAGCTATAATTGGTGACTGCTTGGACGTTCGTGGCTGCTTTGATGTCTCTGTCTCAAATGGCTCTCTTCCCATGAGCTGAGCCCTGTCTTTTGTATGCCCCATTAAAAGCTTCATGTACATTGTGAGGATTATACACATCTCCCTCACATATGATAAAGCAGCCAGATAAAGAGCCTTCCCCCAGCTGCTGTGTACATGTGAAACGAAAAAGAAAGGTTTAAACATTCCCTGGTCTCAGATACATCACCTGTGCATTGCTTCATAATTAATTAGCCCATGAAGAGAATGAACAAAAGAAAAGGAAAAAGGCTGCATCTTGTGAATACACTAAGGTAATTAACATCCCTCCCTCAACCTGTAACATTGTATCTTCCTTCAAATAATTGCCTCATGCACCCACAGGGGCCTGGTGGTCCTGTGTTTGCCTGTTTATCAAAAGAAAGGTAAGACTGAGTGAGTTATATATAGATCTGAACTTGATTTCAAAGACTGCACCATAAATAAGGTGAAAGAGTGCTTTGGTGAGCACATTTTCATTTTTTTAAGGGGTAACCAAAACATCATTAGTATGAAAGTACTGGATGTCCTTATCATATACACTATTCAAAAACATTTGATTGCTTTTCAAAAAAGTGCCATGGATGAAATACTGCAGGGGCTTTCATGTCCAATATGTTGCATGCATGCAACTATCCAGACTATGAAACTTGTATTTGTCAGCAGCCCGGAGAGAGTTGTCAGAATGAAATGGTTTAATGCAAAATAGATGCATCCCCCATGGTTTGTTTAAAATAGCAGCAGCCATTACCACGTAGAATTCAGCCATGGAGTCAAGCCAAGCAAAGATCAAGGGAGTTAGCAAGTTATCAGCCTTGCACCGCATTCTCCATTTGGATACACACGGGGCACCACACACTGAAAAATCCCATAACAAATTCCTTCTAAAAATATGAGCTCCAAAGCAAATTTGATGTGGACAAATTAAATATTGATGGGTCATTGAAAAAAGCTCCACTTTCGCATTTCTAAGTTTAATGTCACAGGGTGTGATTTCTGTATGAATGATGGAAGACAAAAAGCAGTAAATAATGTATTTAGTTATTTTTTGATGGGGAGTTCCATAAATATTAAGACATTCAAAAAACCCAAGCACAAGTGAAACAGCTTTTACATCTATGGAGTTAATACAGGCACTTTTAACACTTTGTTGTCAGGCACAGGCAAGATAATAAATCAGGTCCTAATAAAATTAGATATTTTGGCAAATACACTTAGTCACTTTCTTGCCAAAAGTTAGATGAGAAGGTCAACATACTCTCATGTTTGTACATTTTCTGTGAAGCTATTGCTAGCAGCTGCTAAACTGTGCACTACTTCTGTCAACAGTGGAAAATCTTTAGCCTGGATTTGTGAAATAATAAAATACACTAAATCACATTTGTTTAATGTGGCAAAAATAACTGAATAAATAATAAAATAAAATAATAATTTAAAATGTGTGGGGCACATGTGCTATTTCGTCGATGGACAGAGTCACTGTATCATTGGTTAAGCTAAACTAAGTGGTTATAGTTGGTAGCAAGTAACTTCATATTTGTTGTGATGTACAGGTATTGTACAGTATCTTATACACGGCAATATATTGCATCACCAAAATACAGAGGTGATACTCCTTCAAATAAAATTATAGAAGTGCATTCTTAAGGCATATTCACTTGTCTTTAAGTACATCCTTACCCAGCACTTGGACTATCTCAGTCAGACTTTTAATGAACATTCATGTTTCTTGCCTCGGTCCCCTGCCACCCCTTGCTTTGCACAAGTGAGAGTGAACAGTCAAGGTCAACAGCTGATAACACTCTTAACCTAAGACTGACCCCATGGCGGCTTGTTTCACTTGAGGGACCTTGCTGTGGTAGAGGCAATTTGTCATGTTCGCAGCGTAACCGGCAATTACCCTGGATCCTTATAGGCATCATGTATCATTGACTCTCAGCAACTATCTGTGGACCTAAAAAATCCCAGCTGATCCAAACAGGCCAAACATAGCCACCACATTAGAGTTTGACCTCAAATATTTTTTCTCTGAATGGAAAAATTAAGAGCACATCAGACTAGAGGAAATGTATTCAGCAGCACAGAGAAAGAAAGAATCTACAACTCTGTTTTCTATGTTTTAACATTTAAATCTTATAATGATCGCTGCAATGCATGTGGAAACTTAGTAGAAAGGAAAATAAAGTTAATTTTCTATGTTTATTTACTATCATTACAGCACAGTTTTCATTCTTTTCTATGTGATATAATACCAGAAACACATGCACTTATCTGTTTATTGAGTTGCCATTGGATAAGAATGATAGACAACGTGCCAAACATGATAACTTTCCACTGGCAAAAAAAACTTTAGCAATTAAATGACGAAATTAAAGCAATATAATTAAAACAGGGGAAACCTGACAGCTTCCTTCTCTTTCACACCTTCTCACAGTACCTCCTGCTTTCTATCCAAACATCCTCCATACATCACCTTCACATATGGGTCTAAAGTGGGTCAGCCTGTACCTCCTTTGCTCACTAGAAAAGAGCATCCACATTCATCATTGTGTTGTAATCTCTTTGTTTCTGGATACAATTATCCCTAAACAATGGCACTTGCACAAAGATTTCTTTGGCTTTGGCTTGTTTAGGGTATGGACATATCTGGTTCAGAGTAAACCTTTACTTTAATGTATAAAGATTCAAATGTATAAATCCTTTGGCAGGTTTTTCATCACATTTCTATATATAGTCCTAGTTAGATTACTGAAGCGTACAGTCATTTGACAGAATATCATGAACACTTGGCTATAATGCAACACAGGCCACTTACCACGTAAATTACCATACTGCTGATTTGACACCTTTCTCACACATTGTGAAAGCATATTTGCAAACTGTCCGCATAATATTTTATATTTCATTATATCATGTTCACCCAACCCAGACAGCTGCTGCAGTTTATTATTATGAGTTTTTGTAGACATTTGTCACATGTGTATGTCAACGTCACTGGTTAGATTTTGAAAAAGCCTGCAGAGATTATAGGAATTTCTTCATTTGGCATGACTATGCTTGATGACACTGCAGATACTGAAATGCTGCTATGAAAAGGCAAAAAAAGCTGCTATATATTACAAAAAGGACCTGTAAGCATTAAGAACATTTGCAGTAAGTCAGTGAGGTTCTTAAATATTCTGCACTTTTATAATATTTTTTTATTACCTTACTGATACCTAAAGTGCTTTATTGCTTTTCATTCATCCATTCACACACACACACCCATGAAGGCAGAGCTGCCATATGATGTGACTGACCCACCAGAAGCGACTTGGGATTCATTGTGTTGCTCAAGGACACTTTGACACGTAAAGCTTGAAGGAGCTGGGGATTGTACCACTGACGGCACAGTTGGTGGCCAACAGCTCTACCTCCTGAGCAGCCACCCTTTGGCTGTGTGCTCATTGTATTCAGGCTTTGTATTGCTGCCAAGCCTGCAGTTACTCATCTACAACTAGACTATGTCACCCCACATACTGCTCTCTGCCATATGCAAGACAGCTACACAGCTAATGTGCTATTAGCGAAAAGTAGCTTGAGTGACAACGATGGCTTGTCTTAGCAAAAAATTAAGCAATGTTTATTTATTGATTTCCACCAAGTTTTAAATCACAAATGCATTTATATTTATTGTCAATACTCTACAAATATTTTGACATCACATTATGGATTGTATAATATTTTATGTATCTTATATACAGGTCTATAAATAATCCCATCAGACAGCCTTTCCTCAAGGCGCTCCCCACCAACGTGCTTGGAACTGGGCCAGTCATCAATCAGATCAACGAGATCTCTGCACACTCAAACTCCTGATTCAGCTGTAAGTTAAATCCCAAAATATCATTAAAGCCAAAAATGCAGTTTGTTACTCATCTACTCCCACTAGCAGGATAACTAAATGCTTAGCAATGAGCTGGCTAGTTTAATACCAAACTCCTTTAACAAAATGACCAATTTACAGCCACTAGATGCCTGTTTTTTTTTTATAAAGTTAATAAAGTATTGTTCATGACCCTAGCAAACAAATTAGCTGAACTCAATATAAGTTAAATGGACTCAGTGGACTCTTTTTTGTGTGTGTATGCATTCACAGATTATTTGCAATCTTAGTACATCTTATCTTTCAGTGGCATTCATTCACACTGGACTCCTAAATGAACTCTGCCTCATATTCAATGCCTTCGCTTGTTTAAGCATGATTAATAATTCATATTGTGTTACACAAAATATCAATTAACAGGTGGTAACGAGATGATTAATGTTCCACATGTGATGTGATGGTTGCCATTTTACTGTAGTGAAGTTGAATTCATCCACAGACACATATTTCTAAATATGCAAAGTTCTACTATCCAATATAAAGGGATGTGCAAAAAATGATTAAAAGTCTCCGTCTCTCTGTGTCTCACTGTCTTTCTCTTTCTTGCTGTCTTCATTATTGCATTTGTGAATCAAAACAAAAATCTTGCTGTAATGATTAACCGCTTTCTCCTTAGACTGACTCTTGAAAAATCGAGACGTTTAGTGTTATGAGATGCCAAAGACCTGGACTTATCTAATGCTCTGGGAATAGGTACAGGTGATGTTCAGAACTGGGTCCAGCCCAGTTTAATCAGCAGTATAGCCATTATGAAACTGACTCAATTCACCACATTATCTATGATTTGCACCTTCTGGCCAACTGCTAGTTGCAGTTGATGAGGTATGCGTAATTGTAAGCACATCACACAGGTGCAAGGCTGTGAAGGATGTTAACACCTGCACACTGTCTCCATGCCACATTTTAATTCAGCATCTTACAATCTTGTAAGATTGTGACTTAAAAAGGATGCAAATCTTCTTTCAGGTGAGCACATTTCAGAGGATTATTCACAGCAGGTAAATGTTTGCAACAAAACACTTTAATGTACAATAATGTAGATACCATAACGAGAATCTCTCCTGCCCCGCTGTTTGTGCCAATGTTTGACACAAAGACACGCGCACATCGTAAACTGGCAAATTGACCTGCCAATCAACAGTTTGGTTGAAGTGTTGTGTGTTTGGTGTGTGACAGATGCTCGTTGCCAAGCTCATCAAACAGCTTCTCTGTACCGAGCTGGTGATGGTACTTAAGATGCATTTTTATTATTTCTAGTGCACCTATCACTTGTGATTTTACACCCCAAACACATTACACCCAAGTATGAGAATGCACACAACACAAGATCTGTTTTCCATGTTGTTGCTTTCACAAGTGTGCCACTTGCAAAGTTCTAATGCAAAGCAAGCACAAGCTGCTGTCTGAGCGTCGCTGCTATGAAGGTACCACAGCGTGAAACAATGACAGAAACCTGATCCCATCTATTTTCACTTAAAATCACAGTTAATATGTCAAAGTTCTCGCTGAACATATCTGTATACATTTTGATCTATAGACACATTGTAGCTTAAACTGCATAGCTTCAATATAATTTTAGCTTATGCGATTGTTAAGTGACTATATTATGTATAGGGCTTAATGGTGGTTTGCTACTGTGGTCCTGTTGGCGTAAATTAGACATGTTGTTTCAGTTAAGTGCACAAACAGACTAACTCATACAGAACATAAGCCAATCAGATTCCAAAGTAAGACAGCTAACCTACTTTGACAGCACACAATGGAGGTAAAAACAGATACTTTTGATATCTCAGTATAATATAGTTCATTGTAATATTAATTTTACATTTAGCTTACTAGTGGTATTATTGTAACCTTGAAATTCAGCATGCCCGACCTCTTCTTCTCCTCCTTTGCTTGGACTATTTGACAGAACACTAATGTTAAAGATGGTATGGGAGCAATCAACAGCTAGTGTATACACGTGTGAAGCACGTCTTTATAAATAACAATGAATAGTAAACGTAACAAAACCATGCAAACGTTCAATTGTTTTTCCCCTGTGTCCAACATAAACACACAGTCCAGGCACATGGTCTGTGGTCCCAACAGTCTTAATTAACAGCAATTACTAGTAATGATTATAATTATTTTTAGGGGTGCTTGAGCGTCTGTAAAAAGAGTCTAACATAAATACAGATTTAAGTACGTAAGTGTTTAATGCCAGGACATTAAACACTGCAAAATGCAAACATTATAACCTTACAGTTATCTGTGTTCACAATCCAGTGTGAAACTTCTTTTGTCAACTTCACTGCTTCTGACTGCACAGAAAGTGGTTGTCCTTTCTTATCTAGTAAAGTGTTTTCTGAGCAGGGCACTAAAGTCAGCTTCATTGCCTCTGTGCACTGTTGTGACACAAAACAACCAACCGCTCTGACTTGCTGTATTATACCAAACAAATTGTGCATTTAAAATCCTCGCTTTACCATATTTTTTGTCAGCATCTCAGGAAGACATCTCCAGCCAAAACCAGAGATTACAAGATACATAATGAAAGGAAATATACTGTACTTGTCACCTCAATTTCATCAGAGCTGAGCCAGCAGGCTGTCTCTGTGTGTAGCTCCAGGGGGATAGAGTCGAGCCTTCCCCATGCTGTCGTCATGTGTGTCTGTGAGAAAACATTTCCTCCGAGACAGAGATCCAATCTGTACTCCAGGGGGAGATTCACCCCAAGGCTACAACACCCCAGACAAGACTCAAACTGGCAAATGTGCATCCACAGTGTAGAGTCAATGTTCTCCATTTTTAAGAAGCACATGATACAAGTATGTAGCAATCAGCAGACTTTGCTCTGTTTCTAGCAATCAGCAGATCTCGCTGTGCGGACTCTATGGTGCTGTGTGCGGGTCTCTCCTGAAACAAAGGGCTGAGGAATACATTCAATTCCATTTTTAATGTATGACAAGAGCATTTTGAACATAAATGTGTAAAAACGCAGATATTCTGACATTTTTCATTTGTGACCTTCGTACGGCCCAAATTAATGAAAGAATGACATTCTTTCAGCTTCTGCATAGAGACATAATTCCTAGTATTACTGTAGATTTAATTATTCTTTAAATGTAAGTCTATAGTTTATCTAGGCTTTACAGCAAGAACTTTGCTTCTTTTCTATTGACAGTTGCCACATGCATTCAGGTGTTTTTTGTGACATTTAGATGAACTATTTCACTGAAGGTTAAAACACACTACAGTGCACAGTCGATCAGTAGATTTGTTACTTTTTTTCAAATGTTTCATATATGCAGTAATGTTCAAATATGTAATATGTCAAGGTTTTCTAAATTATACTTTGTGGTAGCTAACATCACTTTGAACTGAGGATCATTTCTGGTGTTTTTCCCAGAAATTTCTTCTTGCCTTTTCAAAGACAAAGATTACAGAATAGATTTTGATATGTTCTATACAGTGTTTTGTGATTGGTTGTCCTTCTCTTGAGTCTAACTATTCATGCATAGCCCATATAATACACAGTGCTGTGAAAAATATTAGCTCCCCCGCTAATTGTTTACTTTTTTTTTAATGATTCAGATCATCAAACTAATTTTAATACTACACAAAGATCACCTGAGTAAAAACAAAATGCAGTTTTTTCTAAATTATAATTTAATTTATTAAGGGAATGGCCCTGAATTGTTTTAATTCAGTCAGTTTAAGGTCATGCCACAGCATCTCAACTGGATTTAAGTCTTGACTTTGACGACTACACATAGGCGACTACAAAACCTTAATTTAGACTTTTTTTTCTTTTTTTTAATCCCCAGTTAACCTGACTGCATGTTTCTGGACTGTGGGAGGAAGCTGGAGTGCCTGGAGAGAACCCACGCAAACACAGGGAAACATGCAAACTCCACACAGAAAGAAAGCTGACCCTGGGAATTGAACGCAGGACCTTTTTGCTGTGAAGGAACAGTGCTAACCACTGCACCAACCACCTGGTTGCACCATTTCTAAAAAATAATAACATTAGGATCAAACAGTTACTCAGTACTTAAGTAGTCTTTTCACCAAATACTCTTTTACTCTTACTTGAGTAATATTTTGAATGACTACTTTTTACTTCTACTTGGGTAATATTATTTAGTAATGCTACTCTTACTAAAGTAACATTTTTGAGTATATTACCCACCTCTGGATATGATGTTAATTTTTATGAAATGCTGCGTTAATTTTACATCAGATGTAGGGGGATACACACTATGAGACAAGCCTGTGTGTTCTCTTCGGTCAGCAGTGGCTTTGGCCTTCGAACTCTCCCATGGATGTCATTTTTGCATGTCTCATTCTTATTTGAATCTTGAACACTGACCTTAACTAAGCCAATTACTATTTACATAGGGTCAGGAGGTTTGGACAGCGTTTTTCCCTTAATAAATGAAATCATCATTTAAAAGCTGCTTTTTGCGTTTACTTGCATTATCTTTGTAATATTAAAACTTGTTCGATGATCTCATTTAAGTTTAGCATTCTGACATGACCTGCAGAAGCACATAGCGTCCTATTTTTGTCTGTTGGACATTAATGGAAGGTTGAACAGCAAAGAGCTCCCCATGAAATTTTCTATAAGTGTGCCAATTTTCAGCTGTGTGGCTTGTTCTATTTTGGTGTTTATAAATGACAGCAGAAAGAAAATGGGCCTTATTATATAGATAAAACATCCTTATTTGGTATGAGAGCAATTCTCAATATGCTTGACTGAACTGATCATTTATTGATACTAATTTCTGTTTTTGTCATCTTCATCAGATGTGCAAATCTAACTGGTGGCAAATGGAAGGTTTCTCTTCAATACTTTTTCACAAAGGTTTTATTAAGGTGAGAAAAAAAATAAATAATTCGGTCTGTGGAACCCCAAACAATAAGGAAGTGAAGGAAAGGTCAATAAAACTAAAATAATGTCCCACTTTTGTAGTGTTTGTGATGTAAGTTATCAATATGCTGTTAAATGTGCCATTGTGGGATCATAAACATTGAGCCACTGCCACTCACTAAATTCCTCATGGAAAACAGTGTCAGAAGTGGACAAACTGCCGTACTCTATGTAACAGAAAATGTAGTGCTTTTGCACAGGAGCATTCATAACAGAAATGATTTTTTTTTTCAAGCAGCTGAAGATAGAATATAATATTAAAGAGTGACTTTTTCTATAGTGAAGACTTTATTAAAATTAAAATAAAACCAGACAGTAAAAAACGCTGACAGCCTCATAACAAAATCTGATGTTAATTGCTTAGGAAACAAAAACCCAAGCCACCTCAAGGCATTCTCAGGCAAACAGAGTACAATAATGAGCCCTGGCAGTTATCTAAAGTAACCTACTTATTCAGAGCCATAAAAAGTTTAAAAGAAATTGTTTTCAAGGAGTCTTCTAATAATTTTTCAACATATCTGCACCAAGTTGCATCAGACCTTGAATGACACCTTATACAAACACTCTCATGCATTGCAGTTATTCCAAGATGCCATCCATCTAAAACAGACAGTGCAGCTGGGGAATATTCAAAACAATACATTCAGGTGGTTTGCATTTGGTGACATTAAAGTCTTTCACTGGCAGTTTAGTGAGTCTATAAGATGCAAAAGGTTCAAAAATATTATCAAAATGCTGTTAAAACCAAAAATTCGATGATAACTTGTTAATAAAGTTGCACTTTATTGTGAATGATTTCAGTTCCTAAACAGTTCTGTACACCTAGAAAGAAATGTATTCAAACAGTCTCATTCAGTGCACATCAATTTGATGCAACACTGCAGCAATCATCCCTCATTGGCATTCAGATGGATTCAAGTTTCCATCTCTAACATCATTGGCTCTGACATTTCAAGCCTATTTCTGTAACAGATGACATCACATGACATGGATGGCTTAACTCACCAACTAGGAGAGATCAGCAAGCTGCCACCAAGCTAACACATTTGCACCTACAATGTTATATTATTTCTGTCCATTAAACTGTAAACACATCACTGAGTGAAATTCTGTCCTAATTAGGTTTTCTGTCATGTCAGTCTGAGCCTGACATAGCAGCTAAGGCTCATGGGAGATAATGTGTTGCTCTAAGTGATTTAAGGTGTCATCCATGCTGTCCATGGCTGACAGAGATGCCTTATAATATAATTACGGGATTATTGACATGCTAATACGCAGCTATTGGCATTCAATTATATTCAAAATGCTCTTTAAATATGTTAAATCCTCTGCTGCACGTACAGCAAGTTAGTAAATTACTGTTAAAGGACAGGAGCAAGGAGGCATGATAAACTTTAACTAGCTCTAATAGTGTAGTGACAGACTGATTTCCCCTTAGTAACAACCCACCTCTTTGCTGTATTGTATGGAAGCACATTCATTTGCATTTCTTTTGCTATTTTCTTCAAATTTGGTTAGAATTTGTGCTACCTTTGGCTTTAAGTCTCGCCAACCCCACTCACACACTCACAAGTGCTGTACTTATGTACATTTTTTAAGTACTTGTACTGGAGTATTTCCATTTTATTCTACTTTTACTCCTCTACAACTCAGGTGAAAATATTGTAGTTTTAATTCACTACTGGTATTTTTTTAACAGCATTAGTTACTAGTTACTTTTTGCAGTTTTAGATTCTTGTAATTTGGAAACTAATAAAGTGCTGAAGTATTATATATGGATTAATGCCCCTTTCACTACATAAGGAGTTTAAACTCAGCCCAACCTTTACTGATTGCTGTTTTTGTTCCTGTAGGTAACCACACGCTTTTACAAGAATTTTACCTGGATCAGGCTTTTACATTTACGAAATCAAACTTCAGTTTAAAGATGGTTATCCATGAGTCTGTTGCAAGAGGCTTACCATGTGAGCATAGCAGTACTAAGGTGATTATTTCTGGAATAACTAAGATATACTAAACACTATGGTACCAACACACTGTTTTGCTTTTACATCAGGCAGCTGAACACAGATTTTACTTGGCAGTACACGTTTGCTCTGTCCCGGCTGCCAAACCCACATCCTCTTGGTTAATCATGTTGCTTTCTGCCTTGTTTGCTAAGGTAACTTATGAGTTTCCTTGTCATTGCCCAATTTATGATTTTGTCCTTGTAGCTATTACACGCTCATTTTTGCTGAAGAAGGATTCATCCATGAAGTAGTCAACTCCAAGGCTTCCTCCTTTTCTTCTGTCTAATAGATTTGACTATGAGGGTGTGTATAGCCAGGTAGGCTGAGTTAGATAATGTTTTGGAAGTTATGAACAACAGTGATTTCAAAATACATTGACTGCATTTCTTAACTGAATCAAACTTCTGTTGATGCAATTTCTTCAGGCAAAAATGACTGAGATCTGGCATATGTCCAGTAATGAGATCCATCTCTGTAAAAAACATGTTTTTGAATCGCTAAAAGTAGCTACAGACTGTAAAACCTGTAGCCACTGACCCTTACCCTAGTCACTGAAGTAAAGTGACCACTTCACTAAGTGACCAATTATGCTGAGACACAGTACAAAAGATTAAGAACATTTACTGACTTAAATTAATTTAAAAGAATAAACTGTCAGTTTTTGTCAGTTAATTCCCACTTAACAAACCACAATGACAAAGCGAATAAACATTTTTTATTCATTTTGAAGTCATCAAAGTGTCAGAGGTTTATTTTTCTGTCACTTACTAATCTTTAATTCAGCCCGCCGTTGGATCCCCTTTGCAGCAATTACAGCTTTAGGTCAGGTAAGTCTTTACAAGCTTTGCACACCTGGATTTGGGTGGTTTATCCCATTCTTCCTGACAGATCCTCTCAAGCTTTGTCAGCGTGGATGGGAAGTGTCTGTGAACTGACATCTTCAGGTCTCTCCACAGATCTTCTGTGGGGTTTAAGTTTAAGCTTTGGCTGGGCCACTCAAGCACAGTCAGAGAGTTGTCTCAAAGTCCCTTGGCTTCTTCGAGTCAGTCATGCTGAAAGGTGACATGTTTCCCCAGGGTCTGATCACGTGCAGGTTTGCTTCGAGGACTTCTGTATACTGGGCTACATCTATCCCTCTCTCAATTCTGACCGGTCTTCCTATCCCTACTACCGAGAGGTCTGAATACTACGTGAAGCCACCGTAAAGAAAATTGAGATGGATACTTCCGAGACACTAATGGACGTGCACACTGTGTTCCACTTCAGACGTTATCTCCTTCAAAGGCCATGGTCTACAAAGTAGAGTTCTTCACTGATTCACTCGGTTCTAACCTTGATGGTTCTTCCATCTAATGGAGTGTTGATATGGAGCCACTCATTGCTGGATGATTCAGTTTTGTGTGTTAATACAAAGGTGGATGGGAACAGATGTGCTATCACTTGTGCTCACATGGTGCATCAACAGAAACAAATGTGTGTCTTGAGGCCGACTGAGACTGTCAACTGTGAAGTAAAGAGAAAATGAAACTCTTTTACCACAGCAGGTCATTGATTAATGACTCATCATGCTGCTGCCAGTGTTGCTGTGCAGTTAAATTGGATTTAAAATCTAATTTAATTATCTTTGCTCCTTTTTGGATTATTTTTGATTGCCCTTGTGTCCTGTTCAGACCAGACTGAATGTGTGCACTCTACCCAGATGCGACAAAACATAAACACAAATAAATAACAAAGTGAACAACCTTGAGCATACAACTATTAAACATGAGTTCAAAAATTGTGACGTTATGTATCTGCAAATTATACATTTTATTAATTGTACGGCCACAACTAGCACATAAACTTCTGCTGTGTCTCATTAGTAAGTAATTGTTTAAGTAATTGTTTGAATAACTACATTATAATTAATTGTAGAAAAGTAGTCCTCTAAGTAATTTTTTTCATACTATAATATTGTAACACTTAAGCACATGTATTAATCTCGTGATTTAAAAATAACATCCTTGAAACACTTCAAAATAACCTTCAGAGGAAATGATGAAATACACAGATTTTCATAAATTACAGTTTATGATGAAGGCAGGAGAATTTATTCACTTTTTATATAATTTATGTTTTGGTTATTTAGTATTTAGAACCCAGAACTAAAAGATGAAGCTAGTTACTGTGTTAAATTGCAGAGCCAAGAAGAATATAATTTGTCAGGCTGAAGAAAATCTTCATAAAGTATATAAAACATACACCCACTTAACCCATAGGCATCTTTAATATTAAAATTACTGTATTTCATTTCTGTACTGTAATTTCCTGTTGAAATCTCCGACTTTTCTCCCTCAACGTAATTTAAAATCTATCTGAAGAATCTACTGCTCAAGCTCAGAAAACAGTAAACATCCCTGAGCAGTTTTGAAATGGTAAAATGGAAGCGTAACAGTATCAAGCATAGTGACTATGCCTCTAGTCCTGCAGAGAAATCTCCCCTCACCAAATCCCTGCAGCACAATTCAATTCCATATCACCGCAGGGCAGGGCACCCAGGACGTAATCTGACAGCCATGAAAGGTTGGCAGGGCGACAAGGATGAGGATGCGCTTTCCATAAAAGTCCATAAAAGGCAAACCTTTGCACATAGACTGATAGTATCTAATAAAATAATCATCATAATAATTATATTTTACTGGAGCTGATTAACAAAGCTAATGGAAATTAAATGTAGCAAGGTTAAAAAGATTAGATCAAAGTGTTTGTTTGAACACATAACACAGCTGTTGCTAGTCAGACCTCCTCAGGCAGGGCTTTCCCAGATGCTCTCATTGTCACAGTTCAATCACTTCTGGTGTTTCCTCTAGACTGGACTTGCCAGGAGCCACCCTGCGGACATGAGGCTGTGAGCTGGCACTTGCTGTTGCTGAGAGCCACAACATACACAACCTTAAAACTTGTTTTGTAACCTTAAAATCCTTTTCAAAAATCATCGTGAGAGAGATTAATGTTTATAAAATTGGTTTAAATTTAAGCTAAACATGGCCTCATGCCGACCTCACGTGAGCCAAAATGATCTGGAATTAAAGTCTCATACATACAGTTTGCAAAACAGAGTGAGTTGCTGTTATCTTAACAAGAGCCACTGTAGACATATAGATGCTGCTTCCTTGAACAAAAAACAAAAAAAAGCTGTAATGAGCTTAAAGGACAAGACTTGATCCCGATTAACCTGATATATAGTTGTTGGAAATAAAGGAAAAATAGACAAAAACAAGAAGATAATTGCAAGCGATAAGCTAATAAATACTGTATTATGACCTGATACCCACAAAGGAAAAATATTTGTTCTCAGCAGTGGCTCAAATGGCCAGTGTGTTTTTAATAGCACTTCAGGAGTTGCTTTTGAGAAAATCTGGAATATTTAAGCATTAATATGTCTCTGCTACTCTTGCCCGCCCGAGGCTTCCCTTGAGGAAGCTGCCCGAAGTCTAATAAGATAGGAAAAGTGAGCAAGTTTTAGATTAAAGAATGAATATTTAACATCTTAAGTGCCTTCAAACTTGAAATTCCTGTTTGACAGCACATTTTAAATGATGTCATTGGTGACACTGAATTAATGCAAGTCATTTTTCTATTATACATTATTTCTCCCTCTTCTCCCTCTTTTTAATTTTGTTTTTAACCCTTCAGCACTATTTGCACTGCTTATTGTACCCTGTCTACCTCAATGTAATATACCTTATTAGCATGATGAAAAAAACCCAGCAAAACACGATCTCTAGATGATACTGGTGAGCTAATTAGAAAAAGCCCAAATTACGAAACAGGAATTTTTACTCATGACTCTCGTGACTGTTTCAAAAATGACACATATGGTGGTTTGCTCATGTGCTACCTTTATGGTTATGATCTGGCAAATAAAGCTATTTTGATAAGGTTGGAGAAAGACAACAGCAGTGAGACTACAGCAGTATTTTGACAACAACATTAACATCAGCATATTGTGATACTCACAGTGACAATCCTATTATGCTGATGTTTGTCAGAGATGATCTTTATTGTGTTTGCCACTTTATAAGTTTACAACGCTAACGTGCTAATGAGCATGTACTGTAACACACAGTAATTTATTTATCGTATGTGAATATTATTGTGGACAGCTGCTATATTCATGTTTGTGTGCAAGGTCATACCAAGCCACTGTGTAAATGTGGCTTAAAATCAGGAATTCAGCAGTGAGAAGAATCACTCATAGGATACTATGAATATGCGTTACAAATTTCATGTTAATGAATGCAGATGTCACTATATTTTATTTAAACCAGCGTTGGTCGTTTGGTAGAATGACTCTGAAAACTCTAATGTAATGTGGCTAATTACTGTAAATAAACACTCTTGGCTGGTGAGGTCATGTTTCATGCTAGAAAAACCAGTAACAATCATATGGATAAGCATAAATGTTTGGGCAAATTATGAATTATGTTTTTTTTGTGTAAAGGCCATGAGGAACAGGAAGTGGAAATAATGTCATTGCTAGACTTCAATAATGTTGCTTTTCAGAACCTTTTGATGCACTTCAAGATCACAAGCAGTGTTTTAGGTGACGCCCAGCGCCATGGCGGCTATCAGTGTTGAATATCAACCAAGCAGCTCTACTTCTATTTCTTCCGAACAAGGCACAAACTGCATCATTTTCTACCTACTCAAGAGCTACTTGACATTTAGCACAGCGAATGTAAAACCTTTCATGACATTTACATTTTTATTGGTTAGGAGTTTCAGAGAGATTATTCTGTTCATATTTGTTCAACTGGAGGATTGCTGATACAAGCGAGATCTCAAACTGTCAAGAGTTTCTTCTTTAACTGAGAGCTGATCTATTTCAACTCAGCACATTCCAATTTATATTTTTCCTCCATATTGTGTCCTGTCCTCCGCTGCTGTCACTCCACTGTCTGTCTTAAAGTGCTTCCGAGCTGCTCATCCCCATCGTAATGACCTCCTCGGGGACCCGGAGGCACTGGCTGCAATGCCTGGGCTGTTTGGTGAAGGACTTTGCCACTTCATGTGAAACAATAAAAAGCGGTGACAGAGCGTGGTGCCGCCTGTCCTCTTGTTAAAAGTTCTGATAGCAGACTGCATACAAAACCTTCACACCGTGATGAAAAGAGGAGTGACTTGCACTGTGAAGCCTTCTCTTTGTGAGATGATGGGATGGGACTCACAGAAAAATGCCTCTTCGATAGCACTTGACTTTGACAGACACTCCTGATAGCCCGTTAAATAGTTTATCTGAATGTAATTATTAAGCAGCAACCCAATAAACATGCTGTGAAGTGTTAAGACTGGAAACCAACCACTTTCAAAACATGAGAGATGTATAGTACAGTATTGGAAGACGTTAAGAACGGACAGCTACACCTCGTTATAAATGTCCTACCACATTAGCTTATAAATATTTTATGAGAAGAATAGGATAAAGACAAAAAGACAATGTTTAAAGCAGCGGGTATCTATATGAAACAGTGCTCATAAAAGAAAGTGCTTCAGTTAAACACCATTTTACTACAAAACTAATGTTTCAGTGCTGCAGTCCTTGCACTCCATGAGGAATGCTACAATCTTTTATATCTGCTGAAGTTGAGTTTATGCAAGAGTGGTGTATAGAGGTTTCTTTAACATATGGTATGTGCAGTAACCTCGAGCCTGCTGCACTTAGATAACTACTTTGGAAGTAAATATTTCTTCAAGTCTGAGTCTTTGTCCCACAGCACTGCCCTGAATATCCAAAAGTGGCAACTCCTGCTAGAAAAAGTACACAATTGTTCTCTCCTCTGTCTGTACTTCTGTGGTGATTAAAACCCAACAGAATCATTGAAATCAATTAGAATCATGTCCAGGATGTCATCTACCTGACATGTGGCAACTCCCTTTGGCTTCAGCTCCACATCAACTGGTCTCTATTATGGTAATAAAACTGTCTATTTTGGGATAAGGTTGTGACAGTAGCTCCTTATGCGATTCTGCCATCGCTCAACTACTTTGGCATTAATCTGTTTGGACAACAACGGTGTTTGTTCAGGTGTCTCTTATAAGATATTGTTAGTGATAGCAGCTGTGGATGTGCTGGTTTGTGTCTGTATTTGACATACTGCAGGTTGATGTGGCAACTTTATTAGAAAAAAGAAGGATTTATTAGGATAGTTGGGATTGTGTTGCTAATTTACATGAAATATAATTAAATAACTGTGTAATAAGTTATTTCATGCAAAACATATGTAGATATACAGAAATTAAAACAATAATGCCCCCTTTGTACCGTTGTGTCTGTCCACTACGGAGTACAGTAAAAATACACTGTTAAGATCTCAATGTTAATATTGTACTCTCGTTGTTTTGATTATTCGCTGAACTTAATCTGCATCCTACATCTATCTATGCAGGAGACCAGTGCATACAATTTAAACTCTCTGAGCTGCTCTTCTTTTGGTCTTTCGAACAAAACAGAAATCATGAATATGCAGAAGGAGGAGGAGGAGAGCAACCCCTCCAGGTCACATAAAAAGCGGCTTTAAGCTTCCCTAATTAAACTGAACTCGTCCCTTCTGAACAGTGAGCATGACTTTGGGGACATAATAGAGCCTCTTCAGATCCTCTCCCAGCCTCATATTCGCCTCTTGCACTGGTTCCTCTGCTGCAACACCGCAGGCTGCAATGATCAATAAAGAGCAAGTTCATGAATAGAGATTTTTTTCCCTCCATTATAAGCAGATATTCTGAACAGATTGGCCACGGTAGAGGGGCTTGATATAAATTCACTGAATCCAGAATGACACCACAGCTTTCAGCTGGTAAAGGTAATCTGTAATCCTCTGTAATGGCCTGGAGAAAAGAGCAAGCACAGACTGATTAAATGAATTACACAAACATCTTATGCATAAAATATGACCTATTATTCAGCTCTGACAAAGTAAACATTTTTCAGAGTGGCATATCACATTAATGTTTACTGTGTTCTCCAGAACACAGTAGCAATTGTTTTTCCTATAATTTGAGTGCTGTTGCTGTGAGGAGGAAATCTACCCAAATTATAAACAATATGCTACATGCGACATACATGTGCATCACATTTTAGCCTCCATAGTCACTTATCTCTTTCTTGACTGCTTTGTTTCCCTCCCCTTTGGAACTAATAGTTCTGGATTCTTAAGCGGGAGGTGAGACCATTAAAGATAAAGTATGTAACTTTTTCAAATATGTTATGTAGTAACTTTATATGCTCCAAAACTTACCTTAATGAGGAGAGTTGCTGTCAAAGCCTCCTGTGACCCAGACTCATTGAACAGCACTGCCAGTAGTACAGAGATATTTGGTAGTTTTTGAGTGAGGATTGGCCTTTTAGCTAGTCAGAACATTTCTGCCTGATTAGTGAGTTTTGTAGCATACTTTCTTGTTGTAATTTCATAACGATGGCTACCTGAAGTGCTGGGAAGAACATGGTGGAGCGTAGTGGAGCAGGGAGAGAAATGACTGTATGGTGCTAGCTTAGCTTGCATTGTGCAGCTTTAAGAAGAATCAGAATGCACTAAAGAGTTTCAAAGGCAGTGTAATTTCACTGAACTGCAGCATTGCACACTACTTGAGAAACAATCCCTCTGATTAATGCTGATTAAAAAGCATTTTTCTTTTTGTCAGAAAAAGAAAATGTAGCAACTCTTACTTGAGTGGTGAGTTTTCGTACTTTTATTGTCACATGCATGTGACAATAACTGTATACTTTGGTAATCATCCAAGAAATTATTAAACCACAATAAATGAAACATATTGTGGCTCTGCATAACTCTTCTCTCTTTCTCTTCTTTTTCTCGAGCATCACTTTCTCATCATTACTTAGACTCTTTATTTTTGCGCTTTAATTCAGAGTCGTTCGGGGGTTAATAACATGCAAATGAGCACTACTATCTTAATGTTGTGATTGCTCAGTTCATGGTAAAAATTATTTTGTCTCCCTTATTAGTGGGAAATAACTGCGCTACAGAGACACCAATGTGTCTTTCAGAGTGAGACGTTTGCTCAACACACAAAAAGGAGTACAGCAGAAGAAAATCATCCAATTTCTGTCTCCAGTGGGTTCTCATAATTAAAATGTCTTTTTTCCTGTTCATGCAGATCATGTGAAGCATTTTGCATTGCACAGTGCTATCCATAAAGTGACTCGAGATTATTTGATTAAGGCTGCTGGTTGTCACTTTGCTTAACAGACTACAAAGCTGGTGAGTACAGTACATGATGTAAAATATGATACTTCCTATGTGCCGCCCTTACAGTCTGCTGCTGATGAGCTGCTAACACTGAACTATAGGTCAATATAATGTAACTTATAAATCCACAGTATTGCTGCTCCTGTGTCATAGTTTAAGTGTTGAACACAGGTTATGTTATTGACTCTTCACAGTCGAATACTTCAGAGCTGAAGGTTTTAAGGTAATGGTAGTAAACATCTGATTGCAGCCCATTGCTCTGTGTGCTGTGTGTTGTCTGTTGTATTGAACCTCCATATAGCTGGAGGAAGCTCAGACATTGCCCAGGTGTGTGCATTCAGTTACAAATACAAATTGTAGTTTTCTTCTACATTAATTATATCAGTTATACCTGATGACAGCAGTAAATGTCAACTACACAGTTTACACCAGTGCAGCTGAGGGAACTACATTTGGCATTTATGCAGAATAAGTGGGAAAAAAAGGCATCTGGTATCTTTCACTCCAAATTCAGGGTTCAAATTAGAGTATGAACAAACAAACAAGCAAACAAAGAAGTCATAATTCCTGCAGTGAAATAAAGGATGTCACATGATCTTATAAATTAATGAATTACTGGGCACGAAAGAGAGTCCAGAAACATACTACACACAAGACTGCAAACTCTTTGATGCTGTTTTCACTTTAATTTTATATTTAAGGGACCATGTATAATATTAAAAATAAATGCTGGAGCTAAGTGTGGTGTAGGGACCTGGGTTCAAATCCACAGATCAGCCACGTGCCTTTTTGTGTGGAGTTTGTATCTGGATGGGTTTTCTCTGGGTGCACCAGCTTCTTCCCACAGCTCGAAGACATGCAGTTGAGTTTATTGGTAGCTCTACGTTGCCCATAAATGTGAGCCTGTATATGTGAGCGCTATAATAGACTGATGACGTGTAGAAAGTGTACCCCACCTCTCAGTCAATGACAGCTGCCATAGGCTCCTGTCTCTATGTCTTGTAGCAGAGTTAGCTTAAAGCTAACCTTTATTCTGCAGTCACTTGTCAGGTCACAATTAAAAAGATAATCACAATGAAAGAAGAGTCACAGTGACTTTTGACGGTCTTCTTTGCATTGCACTGAAACACATTATACAGAATGTTTATTAAAAATTGTCTCATTTACATCTGATGGACAAACACTGACCACAACTTTAATAAATAAACACAAAGGAAAATGAGTGTTTCTCCAAACAAAATTATCCACTATCTTTATTACTGATATTAATCCAACAAAACAATGACTTCTCTGTTTGATCAGGTTTCTTCACTGGGGACCTAATTACCTGCTGTGTTTGTTTGTATTGCCTAAACAACTTCTGGTAGATAACGATCAAATGAAGAACAGACTTTATTTTAATAAAGCCCTGAAAGTCTGATGTTCCCCTGATGAGGAAGTGCATGAATTTTGTCCTTAAGCCTGAATATGCAGTTTGTACATGGCTAACCACCTCCCACCTGAGGAAGCCTAAGACCCATGTCAACAATCCGGATGGTTAATTAGATATACAGGCTGCAGAGATGCATTGAATTGTATCAGCTTTATTTAGTTGACTTTAAAGGTCTTTAAACACAGGTTATAATGCACATACTGTATAGTAAGACACAAGAACCAAGTATATCACTATTACGTTTCTGTTGGATCTCACCTTGTCGCTCCGTATCAGCTGCCAACAGCATTTAACTGCAAAGAAGGAATTTTAAACTATTCCATCTACTAATTATGTTACTCATTGTTTATCTGGCAAAGTTAAATTCCTTAAGAAGTGTGATGAATAATATCAAATTATTAATTTTCACCTAGAATTGTTTCCATGTGTGGAACCAGGTTCCCAGCTAATTAGAGCAGAATAATTACTTTGAAATTATTTACAGTAGGTGTTGACGCCGATTCAGTCTCCTCTGATCAACATTCATTAAGAGCTCTGTCTCTCTGTGTGAATATGCGATGATAGCCCACTGCAATCAAAACAAAGTCAGTGTTTCAACAGCTTAACTTTCTAACACTATCAAAACTTTTGTCTTGATTGAGTTATGAGTGAGAATTCTCTGTAATCTGTAATTAACTTGCCCTTTCACTGTCAGCAGATTTTGCTGTGGCCAATTCTCACCAACTTAATGATATAATTAAAGCGGCATAGATCAATATTTTTATATTAACTGATAAAACAAGATTTATGAAAACTGTGTTAGTTTACTCTCACTGTTTCATTGTTTTTAGTGGAAAACCCCCTGTGCACCACCTATCCAGCATTTTAAAGCACATAGACAAAGTTAGCTAGAGGTTGATTAACACTGTGAAGCATCCAAGCTTCAAATTTACTACTGTATATTACTTTATCTCTGCAGCTGGTTGAAAACAATAAAGGGCTTATATTCATTAGTTTGGCAAAAACATAAGAGCATAGAAATGCTGATAAATTATGTCTGTTATACACTATCTCAATCACACACTTATAACAAAAGAACATAATTTAATTCATTGTGTGCAGCTTATTACACTGCAGCTTTAAAGATAAATTCACCTCTTTAAAACTCTATTGTGTATTGTATCATCTCACGCCACATTCATCCACAATAACTACACAAACAGTTGGCACATACGCATGGATGGAATTAACAAATTGCATTTACTCTTGTTACTGTAACAAAGTAGATTGTTTGTAGTGTGTTTATTTTCAAGTATTATCAAGTATTTGACTTAGCTTTTTCATTTAAATAGTCTTTATTACACAGTAAAAAAAAAAAAAAAACTCCATGAACGTGTTCGAAAGGATTGGCTCTTCCATCCAGTCGTTTTTTGCTTAAATGAATCTGAATACCAGTCACATTTAGCTGAGGCTAAAGCTGTTTAAACACCTTTGTCCAAATCTCTATTACTGGATGACTTAGCCTTGTCCCTTTGGTTTAGTTTCTTTTTTTACGCAGATAAAAATTCATGCTTACCAAAATACAGCCCTTCAAACCAAATGAAAACATCCTCTCTGCTTATTGGTCAAATGTGTCTGCTGCAGGAACAGAAAAATGTTAACACGTTAAGAAAATCTTGTTATGTGCACCACTGTCTATGTGACAAGCTTCTCTGGAAGAGGCTAGATTCAGAGAATAAATCTCCATAGTAACATAATTAAAATTATTTTAACCTACATTCATGCAACTCAGTCAGGCCTAAAGTCTGCCAGGATAAATGGAAAATCAAAATTTAATCCATTATCTTGGTTTTGTGCAATACCCCTGGAACTTCATATAGCTACTGTATCAAAATGTGTCAATGTCAAGCAAATGTGTCATGAAGAAAATAATTCTCATCAACATTTTGGGAGACACATTTGTCTGAATAGTAAACAATTACATTTGGATTTGAATGAAAGAGTTGCTGTATAAATAGTTTTATTCAAGATTAATTAACAGTACACTTATAAATAAATTTGTAAAATTCCAGGTTGCAGTGGTGCTGATGTGGACATAATGCCAAATGTCTTAGAGCACTTTGTGAGACTCCCTTCATGACTAAAGCACTGGTAGCTTATGTTGCATGTTTTCTCCACCTTTGGCTGCACATAATTCAGATTGCACATGCTGTCCTTCATATACAATAAAAGACAGAATGGAAAATACTTCACTTGAGAGGAAAACTGTAAGAACTAGGTATTAAAAGCTGAATTCAGAGAATAGAATAGGACTAGCCTTGTGGCTTAGCTAGGTTAAATCTTACCCCAAGGTAAATGTGCTGTTAAGACTAGTTTGCTTTCTATCCAGAATGATGAAAAGTATTTTCACATCACACATTCAATAACTACTCATCCACTGGCCAGGAGGACTCTGGTGTGAGACACACAGAAAAAAATATTGAGTTATTAATTGTATTAGTAGCAGTAATGCCACTCATCCAATGGTTAAGAGAACATAAAAAAAGAATTCTACAAATTTTTTAGTTATATTGTTAGTTATATAGTATAACAATCTTTTGGCCATTTGGGACTTTTCCAGAACAAAGAGACTACAAATCAACATACGTACGTACGTGTCCAGATCACAGTTGCATGTACATTTAAAATATATTGGACCTGAATACACGTGCAAGTACACTCAAGGAGAAAGTATAGGCCATATCTTAATAACACAAAAACCACAGAAAGCAGTAGGTTATGGTAATACTAGGTATTTCTGTGGCACATGGATTAATAATCAGAAAGCATATCCATCACAATGCAATATTATAGTAGAATAACATAAGATGGACTTACAATATAATGGATGCCAGTGATCTATTATTACTACCTTAAAATGGCAAAATACTAAGATATAACTGGAAAGTGTTACATGTACAGTGTGTGACATTATTTTTATACTTATAGCTAGTTGGTGTTATTTGTATTTTAACTGAACACCGCACAGCAATTCTCAAGCTGTCGACCAAACACATCTGTTCTTCTCTCTTTGTGGAGATATTACTACTGTATCACACTGAACTCTCACTGAAGCATTTTCTTTATTTGTTTATCACTTTTGAAACAACACAGATTACAGTGTTTAACAATGTCAAACACAAATAATATAATCCAGATGTAACAGGGTGGACAGGTCGTTCTTTAACTCTACAGATATGTCAATATGCAACTAAATTACATTTTTTATAGTGGATGTAATCCTATTATGGTTATGTTGACATGCAACATTTTTAAATGGATGAAGCATTACATTAATTAATTGAAAGTAGATCACAAGGAAATGGTTGGGCTGGAGAAAAGGTGTAAAATGTGCAGCACTGACAAACTGCAGACTTTCAGATGTTGAAGACTTTCAGCACATGTATCCAGCACTAAATTTGAAACTACTAAGACATTGTAAGTAAACTGTTGTTTGTTGACTTATTCACAATCTGTGAAACAAATTTATTTTGTTGAAAATAACTAAAAATAACCATAGCTTTGAATGAAAAATACAAACTTAATTATGTTCAGAATACTTGTTGATCTGAAGCCAAATTAAAATAAATTTTTATATAAAACTAATTCCACTCAGAGTGGACCCTAACAATGCTCAGATAATTAGCCTCACTATAAGCTTGTCACTCACCTTTATTAAACTGCCAGATCATTGTCAGCACTTACACCAAGCACACCTAGCTTCTCCTTGCTCACCTTTCCATGGACTCAGCTTATTCTAATGTTTTTGCTCTCGGCTGATAATTGGACTGAGTTGCTGTTTAGCACTGTCTGCTTCTTCTCTAGTTTGGTTTCTATGTTAATTTATTCTCACTTTCACTCTTGTTAGTTCAGCCTTGCTTAGCCTATTTTATATTATCGTCTAAATTGTGCCCACATTAGTGTGATCCCCTAGTTATGTTTGTTTCAGCTCACATTTTGCTCTACTCCTGCCTAAGCTCCTTCCTTCATGTTCACCCTAGTTTATTAGGTTTTCTCTCACTCCCGTTTCACCCATGTATACACTCACCAGTAAAGCCAGGCTCCAGTTCTGTTTTGATTACATTGTATTTATGTTCTCTTGAGTATTGTTTCAACATTACTGCCCCATAGTTTGGTTTTGCCTTCCATTGGGAGTCATTTCCTGTTTGTTAGATTTTCAACCTCTGTTAGGGGTATTTTATGTTCAGGGACTTCAGTTCTTTTATTAAAGCTTCTCTTTGCTTCACTCCCTTAAATCTGTCACTTGTCCTACATGTGGGACAAGAGACCACATTTACTAAAGTTGTGACAACAACTGCAATAAATAACAGAAAGGGTAAGCACAAAAAAGGAGGCACTCTCTCTTGCTGCAAGCCCCTGTGGTCATAAAGCTGTGGACTCTCTGCAAGGACTCAACTACAGTTTATGCACTGTAGTCATCCTAGAAAGTTGTAAATACATAAAAGCAAAAAATGTTGTCTGTAGCAGGTAAAATGCAACAAAATTCAAAACAATTAAAATACTGCATTTGCGGTGCTATACAATCTGCCATTCAACAGGACAGAAGCAGTAATAAGCAAAAATGAGGCAGTATTCAGAAGAAGAAAGTGTAATAAATGATACAATCAGGGCACAATAAGAACAAAGCAGCAGTGGCAATCTTGATCCTAAAGGGAAATAACAGCTTAATACTCACACTTATGATCTCACAGCGAAATATTTATGTTATTTATGTTACATAGTGATTGAGCCAGCAGAAAACCTGGGTGAATCAGCAACCGCCGACTCTGACAGAGAAAGCAAGTGTGTCGAAGTGTGTACTTTATTCAGTCTCAAAACACCAATCAAAAGTGGTTGTGGATGTGAAAGTAGACTAAACTCAGCAGGAATTAGCTTTTGATTTTGTGTTCAGGAGAAATGTATCTTTACCTACAACTTGAAACATCTTAGCCAGGAAATAAGCCACCGTATACAGATGAGTGTTTGTAAAAGTACTTCACATTTCTTTGGTTGGCAAGCTGCACCTAAAGCTGACAAAACATAGCAACATTTTTGTTTCTCAAATAGATGTTTGTTTTGTGTCGTGGAACTAAATTGAGCTTTCTCATAAAAGCTTAACTCTGTCTCTGCTATTTCTTCAAAAAGTGAAACAAAGGAGACACAAAAGTCTTATTTGTGAAACATTTGACAAATCTGAGATGTAAAGGAACAACAAAGCTACATTTGAATGAGAAACACATGAGCTATATTTGAGACCTAGATGAAATTAAATTAGCTACACTGCCCAACTTTGTTTTGAGATATACATAAGAAACTGAACTAGTTGGATTATGTTTTATTTAACATATCAAAAATGCTCAATTAACTGTGTAATCAACAACACAACTTGTATATGTAGAATTCATGGCAGAGCTGTTGTATGAAATTGTATTAGATTTTACAGGTGTTCATAATATTATGCCTGATCGGTGTACAGGCATATAATATAGTGTACTGATCACTATGACCCTGCAGTGATTGAGTGATATTTTTACTGATCAAGACAAACACCGTTGATGAAATTAGCCAAACCTCTGCTATATTCATAAAGGTAAGATTCTAGAGATTCTTTCCTTTTTTTGATGCTAGTTCAGCTGCTTTTGTTTGATGGTCTGATGTAAGCAGTGCCCTCTGACACAGAGTCTGAACCTCATTAAATGCATCTGAAAATAGAGCAATAAACTTACAGTCACAATTTTATTCACAAATAAAGTTACTGACAATTGCAGCTAACTATTGCATTTAAAAGTGCAATATTTGCCTGTGAAATATAGTTCAGCAGAAGTATAAAATGGGAGTCTTAAAAGGTAAATATCTGAGTAAAGTAGGCACAATTAAGTAAATATACTTAGGTACTTTACACCACTGATATCTGATGCCAAACTGTTTAGTCATTCATACAGGGTAAAATATAATGTTACTACTAAGGCACAAAAACCTGCTCCGAATGTATTGTTATTACATATACAATTAATACATATAGCAAAAAAATTCAATGTATTTGCCTAAAAGATACACAAGATCAAAGTTATAGAAAACATATCTGGTTATTACTAGTTATAACAGACCATACTATGGATAATGGACAGCTTCAAATAGTAAAAAATGCTAGCATTATGATTTGATTTGAGTATGGTTATTTTGCCAATTGAACTGATTACTGATAGATAACAACAAAATATATTTCTAACAGCCTAATTATTGATTTTACTGCTTAAAATTAAGCAGTCAAATCACAGCTATGTTCAATTTCATTGGAAAAAACTTGCATTTTTATAAAAACAATAAAACAAAGAAATATGAAACATAAATGTTTTGTGTGCATAATACATCTATATATGCTGCCCTTGACTTCAGCAGGTGCTGTTAAAAGTCTAACGTAATATTTGGCCAACTAAGCCAACTTATGATAGCTAAGTAAACAATACAGCATACATTTTGTTAGCTACGGTTACCTAAAGTTAATGCTAGCTAACGTTAACTTAGCTAGCTATTATTCTATAATAATAATTTAATTAATAGATAATTTTACTGTGAGAATAAATAATAAACAACTGCTCCAACTTACTAAATAACTAACTTAGTAATTTTTTATTTAACACACCAATGCAAAAATATTAGTGCCAAGGCATGAATGAGACACACAAGGCAATAATAAGAAATCACCTGCTCTGAGATTTGTGTCAGACATCTGAGACATGCTTGAGATAGTGATGTCAACACACACATACAAAGGTTTTGTGCACTGCGAAAAATATTTGAGAAAAAGGAAAAAATGTCTAAAATCTGGCGCATTTATGTCTTAGAGAAAAAGAAGAGAAAAATATGTCATCTTGGATTTTAAAATTTTATAGTAAAACATAAGAGTTTTTGAGTATATGAAATTGATATTAACTAAATAAAGATGCATTTAAATTTGCTCCAAAAAGGCCCATTAGCTAAATTATTCAAAACCCATACATAGTAAAACACTCCCACATTAGAACAGACCCACCCCTGCACTTCATTCCTGGGATAATGCTCCTCTTGTTATAGGTCTCACCATTTAACCATCAGGTACCTCTGATCCAAGAAGTTCCTCCATAAAATTCCCAAAACTCCATTAGCCTATTAAAATATTTTTTTTTGCATATTCAAGTCAACTTATTAAATCGTATACTTAGGGATGAGAGATGGAATGTTATCAGGTTTGTAAGCATCTAGTTCATTTTATAGACACTCTTACACTAACATTCTCCTTGGAGAAAGTTTGCATTTTCTTCAATGGCCAATTAGGTTTTCTCCCTTACCATGAGTTTTAAACTTATCTACATACATTATGCTGCCAGCTGTGTGTCTAAGACATGTCTTTCATGATGAAATAATTTCTTCTCTTTTCTTTTGAAACAGCTCATTTACCTTTGTCACATTTTGACAGCTTACCTGCATAGGTGGGATTTCTATTTGCAATACAGGTAAAGCAAATTCACTGTCATTATAAAGTTCCCAAAAGCTAAGCTGTGTTTTTCTACCCTTCAGTAGCCTTTCAAATTAGTATGTGGTTAAAAAGAGCAATATTAGACAGGAGTTAGACAGAAAACTATAATTCTGTTACAAAAATAACATCTGTCGTTTGGTAAAGATTACATTACCTTAAACACACGCACACACACATGCATAGATCCTCTCTAGCTGTCTCTGTCACACAGACTGTACTGTACGCATCTTTAGAACATCAGCGGCTGGCATCATAAAGTGAATTAAACATATGGCTTGCTTTGACAGTTGCACACGAAACCTGCAACTCTCAACAATAGCACAGAGTCTGTGCCATCAGACTAATCCTTTCTACACCCTGCTTCATTAACATCCAAAGCTACTGGTAGGTGGAGAGGATGATTCACATTCTTACATTGCAACCTTATCCCCTAAAACTTACAATCCTGCTCAGCTAAAACTACAACTGCAATTATGTGAGGCACGTAATCAGTGTGTGTGGGGAGTGATATTGATTTGCAAGGAGGTGGTTGTCTACCGTAGTGTCTCTGAAAGCGTTATGAGACAATAACTTCGAGCAGAAGACTATAACCAAAAATAGTCATTTAAATGATAAGTCATAATACCAGTACTCGGAAAACGAACATACCACTCGATTTGAGATCTTTAATGGATTTTTTCAGGCATCACCCACCTGTTATCCAACACGTCGCTGCTCTCAGCACAGACTCATTATTTCCTGTATTCACTGGCTGTTTTTAGGTTTTTTTTCTACTTCAGTTCAGCTACATTCTTAGTAAGTCTAATGTGAACAGCTCTCCTCTTTTACATTTTTGTCATCTGGCAGACGTTTTTATCCAAATACACACACCAGGAGCATCATGGGGATCAGTCTCTCGTCCAAGAACACTTTAACATGCAGCACAGTGGACAACCCACTCTACCTCATTAGTGTTATGAGAACTTTTTGTCCCCAAAGATAAGGTCTTATCAGTACTGGTTTGTAATCATTAGATAAATATTTCTCCTGTCCAGCACATCGGAATACATGTCATCTCTTACATTCAACATTTTCATTTGTAATAGTATGCAGTTTATTATTAGCAAAAAGCATCATTTTGAATTTGAATGTAGAACCTTTTTACTTATTTTTCACATGTGCCCCTTCTTTGAGTGCTTTGTTCTAATCAGCACAATCGAACACTGTCAGTTCTGAATTTCTGCATTGTGGTTGTATGCCTGCGCCAACTAGTGATGTTGTAGCTTACATTCATGTTCATACACATTTTATGAAAGGTCCAAGTGGACATTTATGAATGGCTTTGCCAAAAATTTCCTCATGACATTGACTTTCACAACAATGGGACAGACGAATGTCACAAACATAATTCTGTTTGTGCAGAGACATAAAAACATAGAATTAAACCAGGCTTCAAAGAATTCAAACACTCCTCAACAGTCTACTTTATGCTTTTGCTGCTCCCTCAAAATCTCATCACTTACCGTTCTGAGAATTATCCTCTGAATCCAGTAAAAGCACAGTGTGATAACTGATCCTAAGATGGTTTATATTTGAAAATTAGCCCAGAACATGTGTATAAAATCTTCTTCAGCCTGGAGAAGCTGGAGCAGTGCTCAAGTTGTGACAACACTGGTGAATGCACAATTAGTACACCAACATCATGCTGGTGGGATGCTAATTGAGGATCAATCATATTGATTATTGAGTCTTTCATTAGAGTCTTAATAGGATTTATATAATAAAGCAATTCAGAGGTGTCACACTGTGTCACACTGTGAATATCAGACACACTTCTCATTATACTCATTCTGTTCCAGAGTGTATTTTTAAACATTTTGTTATACTGAGTTTGTTAAACAAAGTAACACTAACAGCAGCACAAAGATCTCTGGTTTTGTGACAAACTGTGTCATCTTGGTCTGTTTTACTCATTGAAATGCGATATCAAGCATTTAACCAGGAGATGTGGCCAGATGAGTCAGATGCTTTGAAACAGTGGACAGCTTCAGTTTCTCCCTCAATATTATATCTCCACTGACAAAAACAAATAAATATGAACAAAATTCTTGTTGTACACAGAATATGAATTATAGTATGAGTAATGAATGCACAGCAGAATTTCTTTGTGTGGAAATTCCATTTTACAGTGTACAAGCATCAGACTAACTAAATTACACAATAAAGAAGTAAACAGCTCATTTTGTTAAAGGCATATAATGGCAATCAAGGTATATCAGTACACATCAGTTTTATTTTTTTAATAAATGTAAAAAATTTTATTTATTTGAACTTTTGATTGTTTATTATTGTGAATTGATTATTTGCTTTACTGGATTTTTGAGTGAACAAAAGGTAAATGCTCTGTGACCATTTTGTTTGTCTAGCCAAATGAATGATTTGTAGCAAAACTAGTTTATAATTATTTTAGTAAATTACAATTAACTCCAAAAAAACATAAATAAATAAAAAACATCCTGAAATTGTCAATCACAAACTTTGCATCCGATGAGGAAAAAACATTGGATTAATGGAAGAAACCTCAGTAACAGCAACATAGGAGGGATCCTGCTTCCAGAACTGATGGGCAATGTCACATGTACACAACAGAGAAGCTAGATTTACATTTTGGGCAGGATGACATTTAATAATAATTGAATTCATTAATAATTTGATTTAAATTTTTTGTCCACATTCAAAATTCGAATGGGTCTACAAGATGACGGAGTACCCTTTCTGTGATGCCTTGAAGCTCTACGCTGAGGGATGCGCTTTGCTCTTTGTTCCATCAATGTTGTGTTTTCCTCTTACTTTATTAAAGCTGGATTCAAGGTTTTCGAGTTCTTTTTAAAGATCTGTTATTTTCTCATTTTTATGGCTTATGTTCTTTTTTTGGTCACAGATTTTATTGTTGGCCTCCTCCAGGTGTTTTCGGAGGGCTTCCATTTGTTCACTCATGGATTTGTGTAATTGATTTTGTATTTTAAAGTTGGTGTTAAGCTTTCCGAGTTTGTGCTGAAGTCGTATAATTTTCAGTTCCCTCTCTTGTAGCTCCTCAGCATTGTGCTCCATGGTCTTATGTTCACAGAGTCTTTGATTGGCCGCCACAGAGTTCCTTCTGAGGGTATGAACTTGTTCCATCACTGACTCCTTATCTTGAGTTACATTGATAAAGCCGTGGCCAGACTTTCCAAGTTCTTGCTGAAGTTGTGTGATTTTCTGTTGTAGGTGCTCAGCATTACGTTCCATGGTCTTCTGTTGGTCACAGAGTCTGTTGTTGGCCTCTTCCAGGTCTCTGCTGAGCACCTCCACTCGTTCCCTCATAGCCTTGTTTACACTGTTAAAGTTTTCAAGTTCTTGCTGAAGTTGTTTTATTTTCAGCTCCTTCAGTTGTAGGACATCAGTGTTATGCTCCACAGTCTCCTGTAGATCACTGAGCTTATTGTTGGCCTCTTCCAGCTTTCTTCTGAGGTCACTATTTTCTTCACTCAGAATATTCTTGTCTTGACTTGAGATATTATATTTGAATTGCATGACTAGGGCTGTTTGTCGAAGACTTTTGATTATTGCTTCTTTCTCCTGCAGGGCGCCAGCATTGCGCTCTATGGTCTCCTCTAGGTCATGGATCGTATTGTTGGTCTGCTCAAGATCCCTTCGGAGGGCCTCCATTTGTTCACTTGTTTTTTGCTGGAGGATGTTACACTCGTTCTCACTGTTTAAGAGTTCTTCAACTGTATTTTTGAGCTTCTCATTCTTTTGTCTCAAACCTTCCTCGATCCTGTGGAGCTTTTCTTCTAGGTTCTTGGTGTCCTGAAGCTTTATTTGCATAGCCTGATTCTGACGTGCCATGGCGTCACGCTCATTTTGGTATCTCACATTAAGGTCAGAGATAGTATGTTGCAAATCACTGACCTCTTGCTGCAAATACTCATTATGTTCTTTCAGAATATCGCGGTGGGACCGAAGGACCTCAGTGTATTGTGTGTTTGCATGAAACTCCTTTAAGTTATCCCGCATGGTGGCGTTCTCGTTTTTCAGGTGTTGTATTTCTTGTTTCAAGGTGTCCCTCTCAGTGTCCATGTTCTTTAAATGAATCTGCATCGCTTGCTTCAGGGCCTCATTCTCTTTTTGGAGTAACTCTTTCACTTTGTTGAGGTCTATGATCTTTTTGATGAGCTCAGTGTTTTTGTGACTAACCTGCTGCTGCTCTGGTTGGGTCATTGTTCCTTGTATTTAAATTTAATATTATTAATAATAAATTTAATATTATTATTTCACTACCCCACAAAGTGTTCCTAAGCTGCTGTGTATGCTAATACCGTTTTCTAAACGACTAGTCCTTACGAATTCTAAGAACGTATAATTGTGACGTCATCGTGATGTAATGCACATCAAAGCAAATCTTTTCACACCACCCTCTAAACAAGCCTATTCAGGCCAGGGTGAAGTGAAACTAACCTAGAGGATAAATCTGTGATCTCTAACCAACTACCCTCACACTGAAGAAGCTAGTTGGTAAGTAGTCAAACGTTTCGACCTAACAATTAAGAAGTCCAGCGCAGATGACTTGTCCATTTTTCTGTAGAGACATGGTTTCACCGAGTTTCTCTCCAGCACTTCTCTCCAGCTCTGCTTTAGGTCCTCTTTAGGTCTTTGGTGTAAATGTTGTCATACATCTATATTAGATTTACATTCATGATTTGAACTTCCAGTAATCTGGTGATATATTGGCAACATTAGCATTATGCTACCGCTTGCGTTAAGCTAACGCTAAGTGCTAGGTACCTGCAACTTATGTTAGCATCACCTATGTTCTGGGAAGATTGGGGTGAGCTATATTATTTTCTATATATATACACACATCTCTAGCATTATGCTACTGTTTTAGTTTAGTACAACAAGTGCAAGAGACAGTGTGCAATTAATCATTCTAACAGTCACAGTTGACAAAAATAAAGTTAGTAATGTGAATTTGGGCCAATGTGTTATGTTAAACATGTTAAACTTGTTATAGATCAGAAAAAGATGTTGTAAGCACTACATTATTTATTGGCAATAAGCTTTCACTGCACAGGAAAACTGTTTATTGCATGACTTTTAAGACTCATAGCAACTTCTTAATAGAAAACATTTGGTAAGGACTTGATGAGGCAATAAGTGTAACATTACTGATTTAAAAAAAGGATTTGTGCTCCCTTACTTGAACTCTGAGCCATGTTAGAGGGAAGTGTGCTTTTATTAAATTTTATTATTTCCTGTTCTGGACATAACTTCACACCAGTGATCAGACTGCAGAAGCAGATAATCCCAGGTGCCTACTCTTGTTCAAGTGCTTCAGAAGGAGGTAGGGTTACTGTTGACATAACTCAAATTCCAAATGTCTCTACTTCTTTTATTTTGAGAGGACGCTAATTAGAAATAAATAAGTTGACTTTCCTTAAAAAGATTAAGTACACTTTACAACTGTTAAATGTATTTTACTACAGACACAAAGTTAAGCGGTTTATACAAACTATGTTTTTGTTGGCTCTACATAATATAACCATGCATCATGATGCTGTTTAAAACATATTTTTATCACATCATCATTGCATTATCAATTTACTACATATTTTTATAATATGATCTACATATCTGATCACACATCTGATGCAAAAAGCTGCCTTCATGTTTTTAAGTAAATCAGGCTGGACATGAACAGGAGGGGTTAAAAAAAGAGGTTTCTCTACCTTCAGAATCACCTCTATAATGTAATAAGAAATGGAAAAGTTCCTTGAGTATCACTTAAATGTTTATGCCAAATTGTAATGGTACAAAAACATGACATTAATAAAGCTCTGTACAGATGGATGGATATGCTCACTGGAATATATTTAATATAATTTAAATTTTATGTACAAACTCTCCATTGATGAACTTATAAGCAAGTCGTATACTGCATCACTTAAGCAGTACACCCTGCAGACTGTGCCTGTAGTTGTATGTCATGCTGCACTGTGTGATGGTAAATCTATGCCAACATGAATATAACCTCATTTCCCCTTGGTGACTGTAAGCTCACTAGATTCCTCAGGTCTACTTTAAATGTAAAATCCCAAGGAGCTCCTTTATTCCCATGCTGTGAGCAGAAATGTCAACCTGTATCAAAGTAATACTTTGAATTCAGGACACATGTTTTCTAGTGAAAAATAAATGTCACAACTATTTTCTAAAGACTAGGGGTGTGCCTGTAATATGGAAGTATAACTCTAAATCCTGCTGCTAATCCAACTTAATTCCACATGATAATCAATACTTTGCAACTGGTTGTCTCCATGCAAATTCTCTCCTATTGTATGATAATCTTTTAATACGCTTTTCCTATCTCGCCATTGTACTTCTTTTTTCCTCTCCTCTGTTGACAAAGTGAGTTATAAACTTTTAAATTTGCACATTAGTAATTGTAGCCTACACTGCATTTCATATAACCCCTTAAAGTTCGATGAATAGTGTAAAATTTATTAGAATTGAATGCTCCAAATGAAATCAGGATGCCTTTATCTGCCTGTGGTTATCAAAACCTCAGATATTCATAGGAAATCCACAATAAAGCAGTACATGAGCACTATTGTGATGAATAAGCTACAGCAGAGAGTTAACTTAAGTAGCTCTCTGAGGAGACTGTCCCCCCAGGGTTGATTGGCCCTATACAGAGTACACGATTTACATAGTCCTCCCTGTTCCCCCCTGTAAAGTGACACAGCATGACAGTATAGAATCCACACAGCAAACTCCCTGAGCTATGAATAAGAAACAGGAAAAAAATGAGCATGAAGCAGGTTAAGGTGTTTCTTTTCTTCTGCTAGAATAATGTTGCTCTGATTTTTCTGAACAACCACTGACTTTAAAAATGTTCTTTGATTTTACTTACTGTACATAGAAGTGTGTTTTCAATAAATGGTCGGTCTTGGCCAATCAAATTCTTGGCCAACATTTGTATTGGGTGGCCAGACACATAAAATAAGAAACAGCCTTTTGTGGGTGCGCTCTAGGTAAATGACAACTTCTGCTATTTGTTCAAATACAGTATTATTCTGAGTTGCCACAGAGGAAGTGTGTGAAATTGTTATTCAAACAGAAACTGTCTTACCACCTGTCTATCTGTCGTTATGGAAAAACAGCACATGAAAGCAGTTGCTTACAACACAGTATACATTCAGCAGCAGTACTGTGTGCTTACTGTGTCTGCATTTGACAAACTCTGATAACCTAATATACCGTGTAATCATTGCAGTTGTGTGTAAATAGACCAGAATCCTTGAAATCACCTTTTAAAGCTGTTAGACTGATTGACTGCTCTGTGACAGTATCAAATGAGCATATGTTTAATGTGTACTCATATAGTGACAAACTCTCACAACCTGACTCTGCAGGTAGACATTGTGCCAGCCAACCAACCTCAGTGTTCACTGGTGATGTGTGAATAGGCAACCGTTTGATTACAACAACCAGCTGATGTTAGTTTGATGATTATTCTTACAAACACATTTGCCAATACATGCAAATGACATCAGTACATGTTGTTGCTCGCTGCTCTAAAGCACAGCAATGACATCTGCCTTATGACTTATGAAAATGTGTAGACAGATAAAAGAACTGAAGGTGTCAGAAGGCTAGCTTTGTATTTGCCGTTTGCCGTCATGCCAAGAAGAAAAGTGGGCTCAGGTCATCCAAGGAAGACTTCAAAGAGAACAGATGACATCTTGAAACATGAAGTGATGAAAAATCCATGAATCCCAACCGCTAAAAAAAGCATCCAGAGCAAATCCTGAGTACATCTGTACCGCCTAACATTAACTCCAAAAGAACCTGGGGCTTCTTAATCTGTGCACTGTTAAATTTGGAGAAGTCTAACTCCACTCGGTTGAAAATGCCTACTCTGACTGATATAAGGAGGGGTTGCTTCATCAATGTGGCTGACTGCAAGGACGCTACTGGTATGTAAGCTGATTTTGTGTTAAGATATAAGGTGTAAACTGTTTGTAAAATGTGTATTTGCTTAGGTAATTATTTTTGTCACAATGTGGTTTTGGCATGTATTACCAATGTGTACACAAGGTGTTGAGTAAAAGGAAAAAAGCGTTTAATCACAGGTGCAGCCTGGTATGTTAATAAGCCATGTGCTTATTTATGATAAGTAGCTATGTTCATATGTACATTGGCCATGTGGAGTTGTTTAAAGTATGAAAGTAAGAACAGTACTCCATACTGTTGCCCCTCTGAAAAAGAAGCTAGTGAATCAGAAGAGGTTAGCTCCGTGGTATAATTCAGAAATCCGTAGCTTAAAACAGACATTGTGAAAGCTGGAAAGGAGGTGGCGTTCCACAAATTTAGATGAATCGTTATTAGTCTGGAAAGATAGTTTAACAATATATAAAAAAGCCCTTAGTGAGGCAAGATCGACATATTATTCATTGTTAATAGAAGAAAATAAAAATAACCCTAGGTTTCTTTTCAGCACTGTAGCCAGGCTGACAAAGAGTCATAGCTCTGTTGAGCCCAGTATTCCCTTAACTCTTAGTAGCAATGATTTTATAAATTTCTTTACTAATAAAATCATAACCATTAGAGAAAAAATTGATCAGATAATGCCTGCTGCTGGAATGGACAGACTTGAATGTACAACAGTTCTAGATTTGTTTATCAGACCTCAGTGTTACTTAGACCCTCCCTGTAGATCATGCTGAGTTAACCTTAATCATTAACTCATCTAAACCATTAACCTGTCTCTTAGACCCCATCCCAACTAGACTGCTGTCCATGTTAGATCAGGTTAACTCAACTCTACTAACAGGTTATGTACCACAGGCTTTTAGACTTGCTGTAGTTAAACCATTACTCAAAAAACCATCCCTTGACTCTGTGATTTTAGCTAATTATAGATCGATATCCAATCTGCCCTTCATATCTAAAATCCTTGAAAAGGTAGTTGCAATTACGTGACCACCTGCTCAGAAATAACCTGTATGAAGATTTCCAGTCAGGATTTAGAGTACATCATAGTACAGAAACAGCTCTGGTGAAGGTCACTAACGATCTTCTTTTAGCTTCAGACAACGCTTTCCTCTCTGT
>OMLM01001131.1:7308-22088 GCA_900302695.1 Helostoma temminkii
TCATACATATTAAATCTGACTAACCAAAAAAAGGTGGGAAGCTTGCAAGACTGAGAACACCATCCAAACTGTAGAGTACTAGGGTGGCAGAATCATGTTATGGGAGTGTTTTGCTGCAAAGGGGATCGGTGCACTTTACAAAATACAAAATGGCATCATGAGGAAAGAACATCATGAAGAAATATTGAAGCAACATCTCGAGACATCAGCCAGGAAGTTAAAGCTTGGGCACAACTGGGTCTTCCAAATGAACAATGACCTTTAGCATTCTGCCTAATTAGTTTTTAAAGCAGGTCAACAAGGTCAATGTTTTGGAGTGGCTATCACAAAACTCTGATCTGAATTCTACAGAAAATTTGTGGGCAGAACTGAAAAGGCGTGTACGAGCAAGGCAGCCTACAAATCTGACCCAGTTACACCAGTTCTGTCAGGAGGAATGGGCCAAAAGTCCAGCAAACTAACATGAGAAGTTTGTGAAAGGATACACAAAACATGTGACCCAAGTCATACATTTTAAAAGCAATGCTACCAAATTCTAAGGAAATGTATGTAAACTTCTAACTAAAAAGGAAGTAATAAAAAATTCTCAGTAGATGACCATAGAGAAAGTTCTAGTGTCCAGGGACAAGACACTCAACAACTTCTGGACAACTTCGACATGCGGCCAGGAATAGGGAAAACTGGAAATCGAACCACCAAACTCTGGGTCTCATAGATGACTCCCCTACCAAATGAGGCACTGTCGCCACTAAATATATGGTTGTGCTGCTGGTTTATTGTTACACCTCACAAGAATTTCATGCATATAGCAGTCTTTTATTATGCCCATAGGCCGAATATGACAGTGGGCAATGAAGCTTGTTTCAAATAGTTTTACTGATAATATTAAAGAAAAGTGATTTATAAGCTACTGTAAAGTTTAGGCAAAGCAGGTAAAAACAGTACTTCACAGCATGTAATATAACATTTTTTTCCATTTTTAAAATTTTCTTTGTTGTATTTCCTTTTGGATTTACAGCTTTCAGTAGATGCCTTTGCATTTACATTGAACTATTAAATCTGCCCTAAAGAGGTTCTTATGGCTAGCAAAAGTAGAATTACCCAACCAAGTCTCTTGAATTACCACATACAGTGCTGTAAAAAAATATTTGTCCCCATAATGATTTTGCATACTTGTCACAATTTAATGATTGATTTTCTGGCTCCTAAATTTAATAACTTTTTGTGCCACCTTTGGGGTTTACATCTGCAATCAAGCGTTTGTGATAACTAGCAATGAGTCTTTTGCATTGCTGTGGCAAAATATTGTTTTATTCAGCCACATAGGAGGGTTTTCCATGTCAGTGGATTTAAGAGTGGACATTGACTAGGCCACTAACAACATATATTTATTTTTTTTTAGCATCATTCAGAGGGTGGACTGGCAGGTGTGTTTTGGATCATTGTCCAGCTGCACAACCTAAGTGCACTTGAGCTTTAGGTCACAGAGCACAGAATTCATGGGTCCCTCCATTATGACAAGTTATCCTGGTCCTGACGCTGCAAAGCAGCCTCACATCATCACACTACCACCACCATGTTTGACTATTGAAATGATGTCCTTTTTATGAAATGCTTTTTTAAATGGAATTTAATGGAAAATTTTGTCCACAGAATATTTGCTCAAACATCTTGGAGATAATCAATGTTTAATTGGATTTATTAGTTCTAAAACTGTATCCCAATTGATTTGAAGCTGAATCTAATATTATGAAATTGGACTCAGTTAAATTTTAGTGAGGATCAAATACAGTTTCAGAGCAAATGTCTACAAATTCAGATCTCGCAATCAGTCTTGCAAATTCAGTTCTCGCTATTACAAATTGCCTAACAGATGACCCAGATGCAGAAACACAGCGAAAGCAGAACTTATTCCCAACTAGGTTTATTAACAAGAGACTTGTACAAAAACAACAGAGCAAACAGAGGCAATGGACAAAAGAAACAATAACCTGAAAAGAGGGAGTACAATCTAGGGGAAAAAAATATAACAAAAATAACCAAGCAAACTTCCAAACAAAAATCGCCGCATGGGGGCTCTGATGGACCGGGCGCAACTGGGAGACGTGGAAGACGGGGTACACCTTCATGCTGGCTAGGAGGGCCAGCCTAACGGCTGCAGGGTTAATGATGCTGGTAATCCTGACCGGACCAACAAAACGGGGGGACAGCTTCTTGTTTTCCACCTTAAGTGGCAAGTCCTTGGTGGAGAGCCAAACCTCATCCCCCACCTTGTAGTCAGGCGCAGGTCTCCTTCTCTTGTTCGCCTGACGAGAGGCCCTGTCCTGTACTGTCCCCTTAGAAGATGACGACGGACCTGGTCCCAGGTGGATCGGGAGCGCCGGATGAGGGCCCCAATAGAGGTTCCGGGAACAGAGGGGGTTGGTAGCTGTACACCGCCTCGAATGGCGAACAGCCCAGGGCGAAGGACGGGAGAGAGTTGTGAGCATACTCTATCCACGGGAGCTGCTGTGACCACATCGAAGGGTTAGAGGATGTCATGCACCGTAGTAGCGTCTCCACCTCCTGGTTCACCCTCTCTGTTTGTCCGTTGGTCTGTGGATGGAATCCAGAAGATAGACTAACAGTAGCCACGAGTGACCAAAGGTCACCAAAGCACCTGCGGATGAAGAGAAGAGGGGACAAACAAACAACCAGCAGGACAGCCATGAGGAACAGGAGTGACAAAAGGGGTGCTCTTTACCCTGTCTTCAAGGTCCCACCGAAGGGACCTAATTTTGACTGGGTCGATTATATGATGATGATCGGCGCCCTCCTTGATTGTGTCCGGGTCCCCCTCCTCGAATTGGCGAGACAGGGCGTCTGGCTTGCCGTTCTGGGACCCGGGTCTGAAAGACAAAACAAAGTTAAAACGGGCAAAGAACAACGCCCACCGAGACTGGCGAGCGTTAAATCTCTTGGCAGTCTTAATGTACTCGAGGTTGCGGTGATACATCCACACTAAGAAGGGCTGGTCAGCCCCCTCCAGCCAGTGCCCCCATTCCTCCAAGGCCAACTTAACAGCCAGCAGCTCACGATTTCCCACGTCGTAGTTTCTCTCAGTGTCAGACAGACGGCGGGAGAAGAAAGCACAAGGGTGCACCTTGTTGTCATCGGCGGCCCGCTGAGACAGGACTGCCACGACCCCAGTGCTGGAGGCGTCTACCTCCAATATGAAATGTCTTTTAGGGTCAGGAAAGGTTAGGATGGGCGCCGACGTAAACAGAGTCTTGAGGTAAGTGAAGGCGTCCTCAGCTTCTGAGGACCAAACAAAGGCCGTCTTGGGTGAGGTGAGCATGTGGAGAGGGGCGGCAACCTTACTGTAGCCTCGGATGAAGCGACGGTAGAAGTTAACAAAACCCAGGAACCGTTGAAGCTGCTTGCGGTCCTTAGGGGCAGGCCAGTTCAGGACAGCAGCCATCTTGGTGGGGTCCATAGATATCTTTCCGGGTTCCAGGACGAACCCCAGGAAAGCGGTCCTGAACGTGGAACTCACACTTTTCTGCCTTCACGAAGAGACGATTCTCCAGCAGCCGTAGCAGCATGGTGCGGACATGCTGTATGTGCTGGTCGAGGTTGTTAGAGTAGATTAGGATGTCGTCCAGGTAAACAAAAACAAAGTGGTTGATCATGTCGCGGAGGACATCATTAACCAGGGCTTGGAACACTGCGGGGGCATTAGTAAGACCAAAAGGCATCACCAAGTACTCGTAGTCGCCATTGGGGGTGTTGAAGGCCGTTTTCCACTCATCTCCCACTCTGATTCGGACCAGGTGATAGGCGTTACGCAGGTCTAACTTAGCAAAGACCGTGGTGTCTTGCAAGAGTTCAAACGCAGAGGAGATGAGTGGCAGGGGGTATTTATTCTTGATAGTTATGTCGTTAAGACCCCTGTAGTCAATACACGGGCGTAGCGTCTTAGCTTTCTTGCCCACAAAGAAAAAGCCAGCTCCAGCTGGAGATGAAGAGGGTCTGATGATCCCTCTTTCTGGCGCGGTGAGGGAGAATGTTCTTCGCCTAGGAGGTGTTGCACCTGGGAGAAGATCAATCGCACAGTCATGGGGCGGTGCGGTGGCAAGGAGGTTGCGTGGCTCTTGCTGAAAACCTTGCTGATGTCGTGGTAGTCTGGAAGGACCCCAGAGAGGTCAGCCGGTTGGGGGGAGGACGCAGCCCTAGGAGGAGATTGGGGGTGAGCAGAACAAAGACAGTTAGCCAGACAATATGGGCTCCAGCCCCTCACCCTCCCTGCTGACCAACTGATATGAGGATCGTGCAGGGTGAGCCAAGGAAGACCCAGTAAAAGAGTATCCTTGCAAGAATACATGTTCAGTTCAATTGTCTCCTGGTGGTTCGCCGATAACACCAATTTAACAGGAACAGTCTTACGTTTGATAACATGCATAACGTGGCTGTCGAGAGCCTTTACCTCTACCAGTTGCCGGAGTTCAACAGTCCCCAGGTTGACGCTCCGTACCAAGGACTCGTCGATGAAGTTATCCTCCGAACCAGAGTCGATGAACAGGTCGAGTTCAGTGGAGGAGTCAGCTCCAAACACCTCCCCTTGCAGCACAGGCCAAGGATGGGAGGACAGTCGGTAGGTGTAGAGGCCCCCCAACAGACGACGCTGCCTCTCTGCTGGTGGGAGACGGGACCGTCCCAGCTGCGTAGGTTCTTCTGGAGCCAGGGCGGGCTGTGGGGGCAGAGAAACGCCTTGTCTGCTGCTCGGAAGTGGCGGATTCTTAAGTGGGGAGAACCTGGACTCGGTTTGAAGAGGAAGCGGAGAAGCACGCCCCCGAGTGCATTTCTCCAGCTGTCGCTCTGTCTGCCGCTCCGTAAAACGCTGACCCGTCTCAACTGCCAAGGAGAGGAGTTCTTTCAACTTGGAGGGAAGAGTGTGTCCGGCAAGCTTGTCTTTGACGCTGTCTGCGAGGCCCTCGTAGGATTTATCACAGAGAGTCTCCTCTTTCCAGCTCGTCATAGCTGCCAGAGTGCGAAATTCAATGGTATAGTCCGTAACAGAGCGTGCACCCTGGGACAGGCAAAACAGCCTTGCTGCAACCACTCGGCGGTGGGCGGAGGGGTCAAAAACAGATGTCAACTCCTCAGCAAACTTATCAAAGGTGGTGCAGCAATCATCTTGTTACTCCCACTCAGCCATTCCCCACTCATGAGCACGTCCGCCGAGGAGAGAGAGGGTGTAGGCTACTTTGCGTCGCTCATTAGCAAAAGTGTGAGGCTGCAACTCAAAAAGTAACCTGAGACCAGCCAAAAATGAGCAGAACTTAGCAGCATCCCCGAAAAAACGTTCGGGCGGAGCTAATCTACACTCGGCGGCACCAGAACTTACTAGAAGGAAAGCCGGCTACGGTGCTAACTGACACTAGGGCATTAGCAGTTGCATCAGTTTGGCTCTGTAACTGGCCCAATCGGACCCCCTGGGTCTGGATTGCTGTCTGTCACTGTGACTCTGCTGGGTCCATGTTGGCTAGTGTGTTCTATTACAAATTGCCTAACGGATGACCCAGATGCAGAAACACAGCGAAAGCATAACTTATTCCCAACTAGGTTTATTAACAAGAGACTTGTACAAAAACAACAGAGCAAACAGAGGCAATGCACAAAAGAATCGAAACCTGAAAAGAGGGAGTACAATCTAGGGGACTCTGCAAAGGCAGGCAAACTACAAAAACGAAATAACCAAGCAAACTCCCAAACAAAAGTCGCAGCTCTAGGCTGGTACTATCTAACTGTCTGTAACAAACCAAAGAAAACCACAGCATAAAGCCGGGACTAACTGACTAACTAGTAATAGTGAAAACAAAGAAAACCTCAGCTAAACGCTGGAACGAATAAACTAGAAAACACAAAATCACAGCAAACCGCTGGAGCTAACAATACGAACGAGAAAGCAGAAACAAACAAACTGACTACGCTCAACACTTACTTTGTACCGCGACGAAAAAGCTAGAGGTCAGGAAAAAGGTGAGTGATAAGAACAAGGATCAAACGAGGTCGACATGTGACACACTAGCAAAGTATAACTGAAACAGAACTAACTTTAATACAAACACACTGATAATGAAAACACAAAACACCTGCTAAAAACACACACCTGAAATCACCCCGGCCAGCTGAGACATGCCCCTGGAAGTGAGTGAAAAAACAAAACAAGGAAACCAAAATACAAAGACTTCCAGGGACACTGCCTCAGCTGGTCGGAGGGGGGAACTGTAACTCACTCCTAACTCACTCACATCTCTAATTCAAATGTTGTAATTCAGATTCAGTTTACCATAATGAACATCTGCATTGCTGAGGAAGAGCAATCAAGTGCAGATTTTAAATTATTCAAATTCAGTTTATGCTGACACATATTTCTGCCCACAGAGATTAGCCTTTGTGTTCTTGTTGGACAGCAGTGGTTTTGGCTTGGAACGCTCCCATTTTTTGCAAGTCTCTTTCTTATTAAATCATGAATGCTGACCTTAACTGACGCAACTAAGGCCTGTTGTTTTTTAGATTCAGAATTCAAGATTAAAAAATTTTATTAATGTATTTCTGGGTTTGTTTATGACCTTCTGTATGAGTCATTGTCGTGCTCCTAAAAAGGTTAAACACTGTTCCAAGTTTTCTTAATTTGTGGATAATGGCTCTCACCTTGGTTTGCTGTTCCAAAGCTTTTGAAATGGCTTTGGAAGTTATTTCCTTATTCAACAGGTCTGGCAGTAATCAGACCTGTTGTAGCAAGTAAAATTGAACTCAGCTTTTCAAATGCTGTGGCAATTACATTTTCACAAAGGTCCAGGAAGGTTTGGACAGCTGTTTTTCCCTTTATTAAATTAAATCATCATTTAAAAACTGCATTTTGTATTTACTTGGGTTATCTTTGTGTAATACTAAAATTTGTTTAGTAATGCGAATCAGTCATGTGACAAAAATGGGGAAAAAAGAACTCAGAAAGGAGGCAAATGCTTTTTCACAGCACTGTACTCCATTTCACTCTGACATACTGTACATCACAGTAGTAAAGCTAAAAACGCAAATGTCCCATTTCACTGTGAGGCAATTAAGGTCTGTGTAATTTTGTATTTGCTGTCAACAAAAAAGTGTTAAACCTGCTCCTAAAATTATTATTTCAATTGCTGTTGTTAAAATTTAAAAGTTATATGAATTTGACATTGAGTCAACATTTCACTAATAAATAAATAAATAACTTATAGACATTAACATTAAAATTACAAACTAACACTTTAGGATTAATATTGTTTTTATAAGTGCTAAATAATTCCTGAATATTTGATTCATGTAATTCTTGCACATCAATCCATTTAGAAAACCCCTTTTCCCTACAGTATGATTAAGGGTTGAAGGAGTGAATATAGGGGGGGGGGTATATGTGTGTTTATGTATGTATGTAAAATCAGTCCTCACTTTCACCTGAATCATCTGTTGAGCCTTGTAAACAGTCAACAAAAATAGCCACACTGTAAGTGAAACAAGATTTTTCAAAATTAACACAATTGTCCCTCTATTTACAAATACAGCAAGGCCACCATACCTGGGTACGGTTAATCCAATGTAAATTAAATTGGTATTTGTATCACTCTCCTGGTCCTCTTATTTTAGGCATATTGTATTGTTTTCTATTTGAACTGTGCATACAATGCATTTTGTTGCTTACACACTTGAACACTTGTTAACTAAACTGTATCAATTACCCAAATTTGCGTAACAGCAACCAACCTAACAGTCGTAACAAAAGCTGAAACAAGCCTTAAAGTGTCTCCTGAATTTGTTTTCTTAGATCTGCTATTTCTCTCTTAGCATCTAGCTATTAGCCAACCCAGTTAGGCAGTTAGCCCCCCCAACAGCCCCCGAGCAGCCGAGAAGCCAGGCCGGCTGGGTGACAGCCCCTAGGCGGCATATCAAAGCAGAACAGATTTTTTTCATTCCGCTGTAACTGCCTGCCACCCAACAGATGCCATTTTAGAACAAATCTATAGTAAAGTAATAATACAATAAACTCTTTTCACCTTCTTGCACACATTGTTGTCTTTTAAATTGATACAGATTTTCCCATCGAGAGAGACACTGTATCCCAAAATAACAAAGTGAGACCATGTTTTAGAAAATTTGGTAAAAATTTAAACTCAATTTATTCACCTTGTCACAATACTTCATTTAGTGTAGACTGGTGACATAAAAATGGCCAAAATGCAAATAGCTGCTGAGGAATGAATCGGGATAACCAGATAATGAGTGAATTGTTACATGCAACTCTGAATCTAAATAATGATGAATTACTACAGTGACATACCCACTGAGAAACACTCTGGTCGCAGCTCTGTAGTCAAAAACGTGAAGACAGAGATGCCAGTGGCAATAGTTAAATGTATTTCAGGGGCCAGAGCGGGCAACATCAAATCATAGTTGAAGCTCCTGAGATAAGATAAACGTAAATATAGTAAGATCATAATCCATGCAGGAGGCAATGATGCCCATCTGAATTCATAAAAATGAATGTGGAATCTGTGTGTAACTTTGCAAAAACAATGTCGGACTCTGTAATTTTCTTGCGCCCCCTTCCTAATCTGACCAGCGATGACATGTTTAGCCACATGTCATCATTTAACCGCTGGCTGTCCCACTAATAATGTGGGCTACATAGATAATTGGAAATGTTTTTGGGGAAAACCTGGGCTTGTTAGGAGAGACGGCATCCACCCTACTTTTGATGGTGCTGCTCTCATATCTAGAAATATGGCCAATTCTATTAGACTTCCTAAACCATGATAATTCAAAGTGAAGCCCAGGACGCAGAGACCCAGTCTTACACGTCTCTTTGCAGCTTTCCCACAGCTGTCAACCCCCCAAAACCATGTTAACCCCACAGAGAGGGTGTCTGCTCCTAGACCACCTAAAATGTATAAATCAAAAAACACCAGAAGAGTGAATTGTAAAAATGAAAACTAGAATAAAGAGCACTCCAATTACTGAACAAAATAAAAACAAAACAATAAAATGTGAACAATTAAACATCAGATCTCTCACATAAACAATGTGTGTGTAAATTACTTAATAAGTGACCATCAAATAGATTTAGTTTGTCTTACAGAAACCTGGCTGCAGCAGGTTGTACTAATTGCCATTTTCCTAGAAGCACAAGTCAGGGTGGAGGCACAGCAGCAATCTACCCCCCACGTTTCAGAGATACGGTGTCTAATCGTATAATTACTTCAGATGACATAGCACTGGCGTCTAGCACTACTGTGAGGATTCTTTGAGTTATTTTTGAACAGCACATCTCCTTTAACTCATCCATAAAAGAAATCTTGGCTACATTGGCTCCCTGTAAAATCTAGGCTAGAATTTAAAAACCTTATCCTCACATATAAAGCACTTAATGATCAAGGCCCTTCATATGTGAAAGACCATATCATCCCAGCAGAACACTTTGCTATCAGACTGCTTGTGGTGGTAGTACAGAAGGCAGAACCATTAGCCATCAAGCTCCTCTCCTGTGAAACCAGCTCCCAGTTCAGGTCCAGGAACCAGACACACTCTCTTAACTTTTAAGACTAGGCTTAAAACCTTCCATTTGATAAAGCTTATATTCAGAGCTGGTTCGGGTGACTCTGAAGCATCTCTTAATTATGCTGCTATATCTTTTTCTGCAGGTGTCATTGGCCTTGAAGCTGTCCAGTGTTCCTGCCAAATGTTTTGTTGTTATTGTGAACTGTTGTTCTTTTCTCTCTCTTTCCCCTCACCCCAAAAGGTTGAGGCAGATGGCCACCCACCCTGAGCCTGGTACTGCTAAAGGGACTAAAGGGAGTTTTTCCTCTTCACTGTTGCCTAGTGCTTGCTCAAGGGGGATTTGTTGGGTTTTATGTATTTCTTATTTAGTTGTATTGTAAGGTCTTTACATTGTAAAGTGCCTTAAGATTGCTTTTGTTGTGAATTGGTGCTATATAAATAAATTCTCCATCAGCATTACCATGCTACAGACCTTCAGTCTTTTCTTCTTTAATTTCATCAAGAATCGGAATTAGCAGCTTTTCAATACAAAAGCAGGGGATAGATCAGAGCTGAAAAATATACAGTCCCAGTTTTAAAAATGGAAGTGATGTCTGACACTTCTTATCAGCCTTTCGTGTATTTCATTAAATATTCTATCATTAAACCAATGTAAGAGTTTAATAGAAAGTAAACAGAAGTCAAACCACAAACTGCAACAGTCTTGGACCATGACTACATCACATGGGTAGCACTGATAGAAACAAAAAATTAACTTAACACACAAAAAATAACTAAAAATACCTACGTGACCTTGTTGCCACATCCATGAGCTCTGTCTGTTAACAGACAGGTCTAACAGGGTTTTGCCTCCTGTTTGCTTTGTTTAGTTCTTAGATCGGTTTGATGACACAAGATTTATAGTCTTATAGACTGAATATTGGAAAATAATATTTGTATTGTAATATTGAATTTAAGTTACCTCAGTTTAACTGTCCAATATATTTTGTTTGAATGTGAATATAATAGGTGTGCTTGGAAAATGATGATTAAAAGAAAGTAATGTCTCTGGTTTATTGATTGTGACCTAAAGGGGTAGACAAAAATATGAAGTAATGATTAGGTAATGAATAATTATTCATGCACCTTTTCTCAGTATAATGTGTCAACATACTTGAGTATACACAAAACAGGTAATTAATGACTAGGTCAAGAGTAATTAATGAGGGATTACTTACTCAGAATAATGGTGCACTTTAGTTGAGGGTACAGAAACAGAATGACTGAAGATTAGGTAATGAATTATTAATGAGTTGTTACTGTAGTTTGTTTCACCCAGATGCAGATTTTTAGTTAATCAAGAATGATTCATTTCTACAATCTCCCATTGAAGATGATAAATAATGGTCTTTCATTTCATATTAGGTGGTTTGTGACTGTTTGAATTGTAAAAGGGTTTTTTTAAAATTTGGTTTCTTTTTTTGTTCTTTTTTTCTTTTTATTTTGGAGGAGCTCCCACTTCTGTAGCTTTTTCAAATAAAAATAAATTTCATATTGTGCTTTACCAAAAATCCCATAAAACAACTGTTTAACAGGCTTTAACAAACAGCATTTCAAGCTCTTATAAAGTTATAAGATGCTGAAATAGTATGAATACTGTAACTGAGTTCAATGTTTAAACATCATTATTTTGCATTTACTCATGTCTTCCAGTGAACAGGATGGTGAGCATAGTTAGTGTGTAAAGTTCCTAAATCCAGGGCCTGGTTTGTTTGTAGTTTGAAATGCTTGGCTGCTTCTCATTGCAAGGCAGTAAAAAGAGATACAGTATTTAAATGTGTGCAATGCGTGCACCATGTTTATCTGGATTTAATTTTTTTCAGTGCCTTATTGACAGCTTTACACAATATTTGCTGTAGGTTTATCTACATTACATTCTTAGTATAAAAGATCATTGATAACAGGAATGTCTTTCACTATGGTTAGCAGTTCCACTTGTCACAATATTAATTGGTCCTGCTAAATAATGCTGATTTTGAAATGACGCCTGACACCTGCACAGATTTCACTGGTTGAATGAAGCAGCTCTTTACGGTTTTAAGAAAACAAAGCTAAATGTTATTGTTAAGCAGCAGGTTAGGTTTTCTCATTAATGTCATATCATCAATTTCTCATTTTCATGAGAAATATAATTCCAACCGGATTATTGTATGGTTTTCTGTCAACATAATAACAATATGTTTACAATTAATGTCAATGACAAGTGGCAAATACGTTGATACTTAACATATGAATTAAATGACCAAAGGCAACATATTTTTGTCCACCAAATTATCTGATCTACAACATCTGGTTTTCTCTTACTCTAAAATATCAAAAAATGCAGATATGACTCCAGCTTTATTAACATATTTTATGGTTGGGTTCAGGCACTCACAGCACTGGATTAGGGTCAGGCAAAGATTGTGGGCAGGGTATTAGTGAAAAATGTAACATCACTTGACACAACGCCTGCATAAAAATGTAAACGCCACATGATCTGTCTCTAACCCTAACCAATGTGTTTCTCATGCCTAAACTATAACCTAATGCAGGACCCAAACTCAGGCCTGCAGAGTGCCAGTCCTGCATGTTACATGATCACCATCCACCCCAACTTCCTTCATGTGACTCAATACCAGTTAATAAGTGTGACATTTCATTCGTTCACAAAATACATTGTCTGATGACATAGTTACATTCACTACAAAAACACAATTGGAATTGCATTTTAGTTGTATAGGAACCAAATTTTTAGGAGACAGGGTTGTCCATTTCTTTTCTTTAGCACCTGAATACTTTGAAGGAGATCAAGTAATTTCCTAGCACGTGTATGGCACAATAAATCTGTAAACAGGTTCCAAAATTTTTGGTCCAAGTCCATAATTCAAAATAGAACTTCAAAACAGCACTCAGGTCCAGTATGATTTTAAGGTTGGTAACAGAAATCAAAATAATGCTTAGGATGGCTGGATAGTAACAACAGAGTGAACTGTGCAGACCATCTGCTGATAGGCAGAGCAGAGTTTTTAAGGTGTGTGGCTTGATAACTGATGAACTGCAGCTGGGGGTAATTTAGGGCCAATCCTATTTCTACCCTGTAGGCCTACCCCTCTGTTTTGTGCATTGACGTTAGAGGTAGGGGTATCCCAATTCCCTTATGGATTGAAGGGTAGGGCTAAGGGTTAGGGCTACATAGTCCTTGAAAAGAAGGATTTTCAGGACCACACATGAAACAAAGGTGCATAGGAGTGCGACAGGAAATTACCATATAAGGTGAAGGGGCTCAGAAGGTGAGGGTGTAAATGACCAGTAAAAACTAAAGCAGAGACAAAAAAATACTGTGGTCCAATACTGTGGTTATCTTACCTACAGTAAGAATTTATAAAATATTATGTTACTTGTATCTTACTTTAATTTTCAAGAGGTTGTTAATCCAAATATTGGAGGTTTTTGTTCAAAGGTATTACGTTTCAATTTTGATATGACATTAATGAGACTAATATGTGGGTAATGGCACTTCACAGGGTGAAGCATCTTCTTCTCACAATGATCTTTAGCTACATGCAGATATTAGCCATCGAAAGCATATTAACCAGCAAGCCTCTCACAGAAACAATGTTCATTAGTGCAGCTGAAATAAGCTGCAGCTGGTGGTTGTCATTTAAATAATAGTTAGTGGCACTTTCTAAAAACGTTGCTAATGATTAACAGAGTAGGAATTTTGCACTTTTTTCTTGAAACTAGAAGAGTAGAAGCAGTTAATGTATTCACAGTGGTAAAAAAACTATATATGTAGTTAACTACAACCTGTAGAGAGAAGGTTAAAATTCAAACTGGACCATACAGCACAAGACTTTGGGTACTTATAATACCTTATAAAAGTCAACTGGTGCTGCCTCGATGTTATTGCTTATGAAGATGTGAACTAACTGAAAGATAATTTAATAGCTAAACGAAACACTGTTAAAACACACATGGGATGTATTAAATATCACAGTAAAGGTAGACAACAAATTACAACATGATTTTGTCTTTTGCTCTGGGCAATTAACATCAATTTCTACTGCAACCAGTACTGGGAGATAAGTGCACAGGGACCATGTACAAACTGAAACATTTAAAAAACACACTACAAAAATATTCAACTTCATTTTTATGCATTGTAGTACCACCAATATCACTACACGCATCAATTGTCTCCTGGTTATACTACAGCACTTGGTTTGGAAAGTTGTGGATTTTCAGAATTTTGGAGACTTTTTATTGGGATGCTTTGCTTTAAGGTTTTTCTCCTCAATTCAGATTTTGCTTGCCTTGTACCTCACTTGTAAGTCACTTTGGATAATGAATTCAGTAAGGTTACTGTTTAATACAGTGTAGAGTCACCAAAATCAGTTCATACATTGATCCTGTGCCCTCTTGGACACACTACATCACTTAAAAAGCTATAGTCTAATTTGGTGTGTTTTAGTTGAATTAAACAAACAATGTCTCCATTATGGATGCTGTCTTAAAACCAATCAAATGAGGTATTGAGAAGGGTGACTAAGTTACTAGCCAATCAGATGGAACTTTCAATTAAGCTTTACCTGCCTCTTGAAGCGCTATCTTTGAATGTAGATCACTCTGCAGCACAACTGTGATGGATTGTAGATCTCATAAATTTGATTACCTGAAATGTCACCCAATATAATAATGATAATAATTGATACTTTATTGATCTTCTTGGGGAAATTGATGTTTAGACAGCTGCATGTCAAAGCACAACAAAAAGGCAAAAGGGTTCCAAGTCACAAAACGGAAACAAAAGCAAAAACAGAAACAAAACAGAAATGCGCTGCAAATTGCAAAACGCAGCAAACAAAAACGTGTACAAATTCAAAACGCTGCAAATACACTATTCTAAAACAGAAATGCTCCGGGATGCTAGGGGCAGTAATGAGCTTGTGTGGCCCAGTGGCTACACAGACCAGGACGAACCAACAACCATTAAAAACATCCATGGTAAATCTCCTTGGTAAAAGGAGATATACTACACTCCAAAATTTCCCCTGGCCTGAGACAGCTCTGTATAGAAGATATAGGTTTCTGCGCACCAACAGATAATATATTTTATATTATAACAATATTTTATCACACATTTGCTACCCAAATCCAGCTAAAAGAAAATATATATTTAACCAACT
>OMLM01001132.1:0-13977 GCA_900302695.1 Helostoma temminkii
TTGTATAATATGCAATGATTGCCCCTGAGAGGAAAATGCCAAATAAAACGGTGTGCCCAGGTTTATTGTAATCCTCATCTCACCTTAGTATTACCTTTTCCAGGAATAATTTTCCACAGCTAATGCTCATCAGGAAAAAGAAAAGAAAATTTTTACATCTGTGATTGTTCACATCCTGCACAGTTGCCCCATGGTTACAGCAGAAGTGGCTGCACTGTTAACACATAAACACACACACACACACACGGTGTGATAGTTCTTTACTGTGAAGACACACAGCTTGTAATTTGTAAAACCATTGTAAGGCCAAAATAAGCTGTTGGGGAACAACCACAAAACCATTCAGCGCCTTACTGTGTTTCTGTTACCTGTTCCACCTCTTTGCATCCAGAATGATACAAATACTGCACTTCATTTTTACTTGGTTTGCAAAGAAAAATAATGCTTGTTTGGTAACCTGGAGATTTGTTTGAGTAAGAGACATTTAATTTACAATAACAAACAAAGTTACACTAATATTTGTGCATGTTGTCAATTATAGTTTATGGAAAGAAAGAAAATCAGAATCCAAGAAAATTTCACTTGGTGCAGAAGACTGATGCAGACCTCAATCACTTGAGACTGTTGACATTTTTAGACATTCGCCTTAATCTCAGGAAGGATACCTTTATCACTGTTCGGGAATTGAAAATTGTCTGTTATATGTATATGTAATGAAAGTGTGAAACCACTGCTAGACATCAGGAAATGTTTAGTATGTAGGTGTGTATGTATTTTTTGTCTAGTGTCAACTTATTCTCCAACATTAAGGACATATATTTGTGTCCTTATAAAAAGGCTTTAACCAAATACCTACATTGGCACAGGATGTTTTTTTTAGCTCATTATATTTGACCAAAAAGTTCTTTTTATCTACAATACAAGATACATGCTTCACACAGTGTCCCCCAAAAACACAGATATTCAATTAAAGCTGGAAGCCGTTCAAAAAATTTCAGTGTGAAGCAGTCTCCTTCAGCAACCTTATTACGCTGCAGTTTGCAAAGATCTTTTCTTACTTTGTCCCCCATTGCACATCATAAAGGTCAGAAATTACATAATGTACCTGCATGAGTTCTGCAAAGAAGGAACAGAGCCTTCGAGGCATGATATTGAGACATAACAGACCTCCAAAGTCATCTTCTCCACACACAAAATGGTAGATTCTGGTGCAAACATAAAGACTTATTTGAAGGGAGAATTTGTCAGTGAACAATCTTGGTAGTGTGCAAGATAATAATCGTCCTCTTGCGACATTGCAGATCCTTTGAGACGTCTTCTGAGCCTCTGAAACAATTTATCTGAGACATTATGGAGCTGGAGCTTATTATAAGCAATCAATGAGTGTGTTTATGCCAACGCAGAAGCCCTGATCAATTAATGTCCAGTCTGTCTAAAGCAGATGCAACATTTTCATTTTCTCTCTGACGTTTCTGGAGCACCTCCATAGAGTTGTTATTGAGAATTGCAAGCAGGCTATTAATGTGAGCTTGCCCATATGGAAGTCATCTATACACTCATTATTTTCCCCGCACTGAGTTAGTACTACTGAAATTAAATTACCATTATTCATTCAGCAAAAGTAATACCAGGAGACCACCTGTGAATTGTAATATTTTCAGTTGTCAGTGTACTTAACCCTTAATTCTTCTGCTATTTAAGAACTAAACTGACAAACGTACCAGCTGGATTTTTAGTAATGTGGCAGCGTTTTGGAAAAATGTAAATAACATTTCTTTTCACTGTTAACCCTCAACAGACTCCTGCAAGTACCTGAACACACCATAAACATTTTAATTTCTTCTAATCTTTAATATAATTACTTTAGTTTCTACAGGTGGGTCTTGTATTGCAAGATCGGATACTCTTTATATTAATCACACTTCGCTCTTATTGTTTGATCTCTCACTTTTATTGGTATCATATATCATTAAGCACAAAAGGTGGAACCTTTGGAACAGTTTTCAGCTAAATAGTCTAGTAACAATGAGTTGTGAATTAGACTTGAGCCTACAGAGCTGTAGAGTCTGTGAAGCTCTTTGTAGAATAATATCTGGTAGGCACTAATGACAATAAGTATCTGTTTTAAAAGCATTAGCTGCAAATCACATTTTGGGTTTTATACGGAACAATCCCTTTGTCTCGTGAAAAGTCATTTGAAGCCAAGTTTCCCTTCTGACATGTTAAACCTTTTAGCAAAATACAGTACAAATTTTCAACTATAATTTTTGCTCCGTACAACACATGACATACAGTGTTTCCATGCACATATTCTCATTACACCTCCCAGTGTGAGCTCCACATTGTGCTGACACCTTTGGACTTCAGAGGTTTGTGGCATTACACTGGAAGTCTGTGTTAGTGTCCCTGGAGAGCTGGAGACTGGACATGTAGGTGGTTAAACACTGCAGCACGATGCTGTTCACATCTCCACATACATCAAATTCTACATATTTATAGCTTCACTCATACACACATTTACTTGTACTGTGCTTGACAAGGTTGGAGCTTCAAGGTTTTTCGTGCAGCTATTAAATATATTTACATTTAAAGCTCATGACAGATGAAGATTGTGCTACTACTCACAAAGTTACTCAGATACAAAGAGTTGGAAAAGATTGGTCAGCTCAAGCTCTTTATGACTGGTATTCACCCGAACCACCTCAGCCACCTTCCTTGTCAGTTTCCATTGTTAATAGAGCTTCAAAAAAAAAATGCATCCAGTGATTATGTGTAGTTTAGTTCAGTTTAGCTGCACTAAAACCACATATGACCACATATTCTGCTGAAACACATTATCAGCTTCTGACTCCACAGACTTTGAAGAGAATGTGCACAGAATCCTGGCAGCAAGCTTCTCTGGTACGAACACAGATGCATGTCTGTGAAAAATTTTCTATTGACTGGAAGTGTTAGGTTGGATTTTTTGTTGGAATGCTGCAAAGAGAGGATGCACGAATCAATCAGTGAATTAGTTTTCCATTATCAAATGCTTACACACATCCTAAAGAACAGGACATTAAATCATGAAATGGTATATGGTAATGGTTTACCAGTGTAATTAGACTTGGTATTAACCTTTTTCTTTCTTATTCAGAGTTAATTTAAACCAGTTTAAGCTTTACAGGTGGCAGTTTATTATAGTCGTTGGGTCCATTAATGGCTTGTGTGTTTTTGTGCAGCAGAGATCATCCCAAACAACCAAAGTTATTTTAATTCCTGTGTTTTCATGTCTTTAAAGTTTTAGATTTCACAACCAGTCAGGAAAGTTTTATGATTTTGCCTTTATACACCACCACAATGGATTTGAAATAAAACATTCAAGAAGTTAGAATTCTTTTACTGTTTAGGAATTCCAGCCATTTTTTTCATAATTTTTAATATTTGAATAATATCTGTTTAAAATATCTGCTTCTAGAACACGAGAGGCTGTTTCAGATGTTTTCTGGTAAAGTCTAATCTGGCTTTCTGTTCTTGAATGTTACCAGTAGTTTGTACCTTGCTGTAAACCCTGTATATTTACATCCATGAAAGCATCTCTTGATACAGATTATAGATATTGACAGTGATACTTCTACCTTCTCTAGAGTATTCTTGACTTCTGTTGATGTTGTGAAAGAAAAGAAAAGATTCTTTATCCATGTTGTGCTCCATGGTCTTCCAGGCCTTACGATGTTGCTGAGCTCATCGGGGCTTTCTTTCTTTTTGAGAACGTGCTGTTAATTTTGCCTCATCCAAGGTCTTTTATGCATTCATGATGAAGGCCTCATTCACTTACATTGAGATCTCCTTGGATTTCATATGGTAGCTCCAGTCAAACAGTTTATCAGTTTTATTATTTTTAAAGTAATGAGGGAATGGACATGGTTGGTTAAACTTTTTGTCAGTCAATTGTCCAATAGCTTTTGATCCGCTGAAAATAGAGGTTTTCTGTTTAAAATGGCTGTAGTTCCTAAATGGTAATAACATCTGAAAATAAAGCTAAAAGTCTGCACTTTGATCACATCTTAATTGTTTTATTTCACATCTATTGTGGTGGTGGCTAAAGGCAAAATCATAAAACCTCACTGTCCAGATAATTCTAGGCCTAACTGTATATTAACTAAACACAACAATAAACATAACAATCTAATAACACAATAGTCATAACTGTGTGTTTTTCATTAAAATCAGATATTTTAGCATGTTTGGACTTGTCGGGGAACATTAATTGATATGTTCAGTTCTATTTAGAGTCTCTATTGTGTAATTTCACCTGTTTTAAGAGGCAACATGTCACAATAAAAAAAAGGAAATCTGAGAATATTCACAATTTCCACTTTTGCATTCTGGCTTGAACTCATCAGATGCTAATTAAGACCAGACAGCTGAGATTAACATCTGAGATGCATGAAGAAATTAAGATGAATCAGACACAGATCAGCCGGCTTAATGTCACTGATATGAGAGATGCATTGACCCCATCACTGGTTATGACTGAAATGATCCTTGTCAAGTACAGCAGCAGGCAGCTCATTGCCCTGACGTCATAATCAGCCTTTGGCCTGTCTCACCTTTCTTCATCCAGGAAGTGTCATTGCAGTATCTTGTGACACAGATTCTGTTGCACTGATCGTTAAGTAATGATGTTTGTTTTTGAACTCAGAGTTATTACATCAAAGTAGCAAATTCTACAAATATAACCAGTTAAATTCCGAATTTTACAGTCACAAAGTGAAAGTACTCAGACTAATGTTTAACACCCCTGAAGCTCATCTTGTGGAGCATTTCTCTGTGGTTTGTGACCACATGATTCTATCAAAAGCTATCAAAAACATGTAGAGCTTTAAAATGTGTAATATCAGCTTCTTAGAGGAAGAATATGATACACCATCAGATGAAGATGTTTTATATGAGAGAAAAAATCGAGACTTTGACTTGCCATCTCTTAATTTAGACTTTTTGTCTCATAATTTTTACCGTTTATTTAATAATGTGGACTTACTATCTCATCATTTTGACTTCATCATTTCAACTTGTCTTCCACAGGTTGAAGATGTGTCTGCAAAATACATTTAACCATTTAAGAGCACTCACTAAGGCTACTCCTCATCATCAAATACTCCAAACAACAAAGTCATCTAATGGTCTCATAGTTTTAGTTTTCTCTTTGGAAATATTAACCCTTTGATTTACACTAATTCTTGTCTAAATAAAAATAAATCCAAGCAAAGAAGAAATTATATAGATTTGTGAGGTCTTTGAGCAGAGCAGCTGAGCCAAGGGTGGAATGAGATATAGTTTATCCATACTGTATATTTAGTACTCAACAGTAAGCCATGCATCGCTCAGGGGAATTTATGTTTACCGCCCCTTTTATATATAACCTTTATCTCAAGGTCCCATTTAAGCAAGGCCATTCAAGCCTCCACAAATGTAGTGGAGAGATTGAGCAGTGGTGGGAAAATCACATCTCTGGAAATGGCTTTTAAAATGCCAGCTCAACCTACTGTGAGTTTGACTGGTAAACTACAAGAAAGGCCCAGGAGTGAGACTCGAGGTGGGATTAATGCATGTTGACTCAGAGTGTGCTGAATTCCCATTCTTGCTGTGGTCTGTCCAAGGAATGCTATGGCTGATGTTTGTTCTCTTTCATCCTCCACAAGTCAAACAGAAGCTTTCACTGGTTTTATCTTTTACGTTGAGGGTCAATATGATCCTCTGTGTGTGGGCAAATGCACACGTGCAAAATAAGCATCTACACATACAGGATGTTTCATTAACACAATGGCTGCATTCTGGGACGTGGTCCAGTTATAGAACATTTCACGCTGTTCGCTCAGTTTACACTGATTACCCTGAGTTTGTTCCGGTTTGACCTTTTGTGACCTCTGCTTCTGAGCTAATCACTGACTTTAGAAAGGTTCTCCCTCAGGGAAAGGCCATGACTGTACGCTTTCTGGTGATGAGGCCTTTTGTTTTTGTTCTTCAGCCACACTTAGAGCTGTGGATATGGAGGCAAAATTGAATAGGAGGCATTTACAGCAACAGCTTTTAATCAGCAAATAGCAATTGCTGAGCAACAATCCCAATTTCACTACAAGCTTATGTTTAAGATAATGTAGATTTACTTTTTGTTCATTAATTATGTTATGTGGGTCTTGATTCTTATTCAAATTGTGATGTGTACATGCAGCAGTAGTGTGTCTGTTTGTCCACCCACCCTGGAAAAAGGGATCCTTGTTCTGATCTTGTTCTCTCTCTGAGGTTTATCCATTTTTTTCATATTAACGATTTTATTTTTTGGAATCTTTCATTATTTGATTCGAAGATCTAAGGACAGATCAGTTTGTAAAGCCCCCTCAGGCAAAGTTCACATTTGACATTTTGTAAAGTTAATTTCAGTTGATTTGATGTTAAATTTACATTTAATAATTTGCCTTTAATTAATTAATTTAATAATCTGTCTTTAACACACAGCATGAACAGATTACCTGACTTTGATATGTAATCTGTATCTTGCAATTTCAGAAATGAAACCCAACATCGTTCAGCTTCTCAGTACATATGAGCAGTTTTTTAAGAATTAGTTTTGGCATGTATCAAAGAAGTCAGGAGATTATTGTTAAGACAAATATTTTTAAAATCTTTTGTATGTCTGAGTCTCTGTGTTAGTCATTTTCCATAATGTAGCACAAACATAGCATTTTAACATACTAAGCTTTATTATAAACACACATGGATTTGCTGTTACTTCCACAACCCTTACTGCACATGAAGTGCTACATATAGTGTAAAAAATGGTTTAAAAATGTATTTGTGTTTATATTTGTGACTTTGGTGACGATCAGATCACATTTCATGATTAATTTATGCATGAAACTGCAACTGTATATTCAGTCATTGATACACCTGTACAGAGATGTTTCTAATGTTTCTATTACCACTCTATTTAAAATAAATGAGGGGTCCAAAACATTACAACACAGACTCCAATAAAAAAAATTTTTTGGAATAACCAACTTTTTTAATTTCAACAAAAACTAAGAAATTATAACCTTGTAAAAGTAGAACTCATGGTAGACTAAAAGTTTTGCTGCTGCTTCAGTCTTTCTGAATATATCTCTACTGTAACTACATTTCTACCTGACATTATAATGTGATCTGTTGCTTCTGTTAGTAGTTCATTTACTCCAGATCACCTCAACTGTGAAATGTGTGAAAGACAGGGAGTCTGACAGAAGACGGTGTCAGCGTAATGCAGCTTTATCTCCACAGGACAGACAGGTTTAATAATGTGATGTGGCCATCTCACTAAAGCTACACATCTCGCCTGACACTCATCCAAAGCCTTTGCTTCTAAGCTATAATATTTAACATTTTAGATGCATGTTGCAGTTAGACAATGCTTTAGTTAAGTTTAATGACAGTTCGCTCTACATACATTTAACAGATTTCAAGTGTAAACTATAAAATTAACAATAAAGAACACCTTGTCAAAGTGCTATGCACATTAGCATATCACTATTCAAATCTACATTACCCTCAAGCTGTAGTTGTAATAATAAAACATCAGAATTTAATGACCCTATAAACGACATGAACATGAAGTGAGTGCAAACATTTATGCAAACACAGAAACAAGCTACACTTAAACAAACCATAAATATCTCGATAGAAGGATTGTGATATTTTTTGATTATGTAACACCCAAAATGCATGACACCACAGACACAACTCTGCACTGTTTAATTTGCACCACACTTATCAGATATCACCTATTAATGAAAGTGCACTACATCCACAAAATATAAGGTAATAAATTATAAAGCTGTCTGGCTCTAGGGAGACACAGCAAGAACACAGAATGTGAGGAGCAGATGGTTGGTTCAGACACAGGTTCAATGTGATGTATCGGCCTGGTAACACTGGCCAAGCAAAGCATGGCACAATGCTGCTATCCCTCAAGGCATATTAGCACACTCCATTATAGCCACATATGCAGAGGCCAACTCTAAGTCTGCAGTGTTTATAGTCTCACTGGAGTCATATATCTGAAGCTGTTGTGTGCTGAGAACAACCTGTATTCTAGATGAGGGTGGAAAGCAAATGAGCAAAGAAAAAAGGGGAAAGCAAAGGAGGAAATGGGGGGAAGAAGAAGAAAGAGTGAGAGCAGAGAATAGATGAGAAGAAAGGCGGAAGGTTATAAGGTGAGACCAAAGATGGGGAAAAGTCGCAGAATAAGTAGCAGCAGAGGACATAGAAATCAGAGTGAGAACTGGAAGATATGAAATAAAGTGCAGATTAGACAAAAGTAAGAAGACTAGAAAGACTGAAAAGGAAGACTGAAAGTAAAATGGGGTGAGTGAGAAGGAGAGGAAAGGATGAGAAGGGAAGATGGGATTAGATGAGAGGAGGGGGAATGAAGCGTAAAGAAGTAAATGTTAAAGAAGATTTCAAGTTGAGCAGACGAGGAGAATAAGAAGGAAATAAAAGGAGAAAACAGATGATCTTCCATGAAACACATAGGTGGTTAAACACACACTGCGGTAGAGTGACTGGATTTAAACATCGTGAGTTTAAAGTCAAATAGGAATATCATCATGAAACTGCAGTTATTATGTATATTATTACATGTTACAACAGGGCAAAACCGGTTTGAAGGATTTTATAGAAACTGTGAGTGGGTGTTTCCCGTGCAAATGTTGACTGACACCTGAGAGCCAGCGTTGCCAGGAGACACGCTTAACTCCTGTGGTGCGCTACTAATTGGAAAAAGATTGTAATGTGGAGCTTGCTAATGGTAATCAAAAGCTTTTAGTTGTCTTTGTCCGTCCACATACAGTAGCGACTATTGTAAGTATCCATTGTCCAGACAGACAATCTTGGGTCTAATACAGACACAATGTATCAGAGCATTAAGGAAAATAACTTGAGAGCTAAGGCATTAAGGCGACAAGGAGTGTTGGTGAACGTCACCTTGTCGGACATGTTGCCAGTGTATCGACATTCTGCTGTGAAGACTGCACAAGTGTAGCTCCATTAAGTAGCAGTTCTCATGGATGGATATCTGATGGTAGCTGAGCCAGAGAAAACAAGTGATTGCTTGTTGCTTAAGGCTGACCAGGTGCCTTAACCTGATGCTACCTACAGAATAGGACATAATAATAAATTAAAACACCGTAATTACACAAATCGGGGTCGTTGAAATTTGATACATCTGTGGGATCAAGTTTCAGAGTATCAGTATGTCAAATGATTAATTCATGCGCTTTTAAACCCACTAAACATGCACTAAATACAGGATGCAGTGGTAATAACAACGTATCTCTGACATGAACGGTCTTCACAGTTCAATTAACAGTTAATTGTCTTTTCAGATGGAATCAATTCAGCACTTTAGCATCTGTTGGCTGTAAAAGCAGCTCATTTAATGTGAATATTAATCAATATAGACAGTTCGTTTTCATGAGGCAAATGGATTTGATTGGTGCAGTTGTATTACAGAGTAGAGTTTCATATCAGAGCAATGTGTGAGTTATGATTAACTTTATTCATCACTGACAGGGAAACTAGCAACAAAGACACACGTGGAAGATGGAGAGGGACTCGAAACAGACCCACTCAGTGTGCTCAAAATGAAAGTTCCTACAATTAAATATGAGTTTAAGCATCTGCATAAAGGTTGATGATATTTTTCTGTTATCCCACTGTTGGTGTTGACCTTTGATTATAAGTCAAGATAAGCCGCAAAGCTTCCTTTATGAATGTGGTCCTGTGTCAAGGCTTGTATTTTCTGTTTTGTTAGAGATTGTCCTGTGAATTTTGATGATGTCTAGCAGCTGCAGTGAACATTACCCACTGTTAACTGACTGTTTACAACTTCACCATTACACCACTGTTACACCAGCTGCCATTTTGGACTTGCCTGTCTCAGTACATTCAGCCACAGTCACATTGGTTGAACTTGTTGATCTTTTATCAAGCTATTACCTGCTAAAATACATGCAAATATAGTTTTGTTATTTATGACAGGTGATAGTGCCATAAGTCTGTTTGCAGTATGTATGGGTAAGTCTGGAATATTGTTGTGCTAGTTTGGATGAAGGTTAATGTGCAAAACCTAATTTAGGATCAGAACAAGCTTTGGACTGTATAATATTTCTAATTGTAGAAATAATGTTCAAAAGGCGCAATTATGCAAACATGATTACATTATAACTCTTGACAACAAAGATTAGTGCCAGCAGCTTGTTCTTTGTTTGCATGTATTTAAATTTCCCCTGCGCTTATCAGATTGACTTCAAAGTACCTACAGTATTTAATGTATTAATTTGAAACTGCTTAATTTAACTTTACCTTTTATAATGGATTTTCCAATCAGATTACTGTCAGGTCCTCATTTCTGCAAACATGTCCCAGTGTTCAGCAATTATACAGCCATATAAAATACAACCCCCTGCAAATGGTTTAAATGGTCTCCATTTCTTTCTTTGTAAGTTTTGGGTCATCAGATGTTCTGAAGTGTCACAGAAGCATAAATGTTATCACACCCAGCAGGTTTTTACTGGCAGAACAAATGGGAGCCTATTGTTATTATTCACTGAGGTCTGTCCGGCTGACAATATTACTTTTGGCTGAAAGTATACAGCTGCAGCTCAGAATCCTGCTGCTCTGTTTGTTCTGAATGCAGGAGGCAGGAGGAAATAAAGGGTCAGTCACATTTAAATTAAAATGAAAGTACATAAATATAATAATATAACAATAACATAATATCTGAAAATTCAAAGTGCTGCAGCACACAGATCCATAGACGAATGGTAGCTGATACATCACAGGTTACACGCACGTGCACCACATGCGTCAGCGCATCCATATCGGTTAACTGATTTAAGATGACGTAGCAAAATGAAGCCCCGTCTAGCCACACTTTCAACTTGTGTTAAAAATAAAAACTCCATACTTCCAATTTGTTTATATCAAAATGAAAAAATAACTATACAGCCCCACAGGTGAAGTTGTGCTGGAAAAAAAAACATTGGCATGGTTGCATTGCATAGTTTTTAAGGTGAAATATTATAAGCAACTAAACTTTAGGAACAGGCGATATTTATAAGTGACTGTACAACAGTCATGCCCTAAGTCACATATAATAAGAAAAAATGGCGACACTAGCAACAAGTAGTGCTAATCTTGCACACAAGGTAAAGTTGCTTCGTGTGCCTGCCTCACAACACTTTGCAGTGGATCACTAGGAAAAAGAATATAAATTATATGCCATCTTAATTGTAATCAGTTTTCTGACTGATCTTGCAGTAGTGTCACTACAAAGTCAGCCCAATATCACATTTGTCAAAAAGGGCTTTACAGACTCTACGGCATATTCGAGAAATCTTTCCCTTCTGCCATCCATTTATAGACGTGCCAGTGTATTAAATCGCTGAAGCACTATGCAAAGTGTCTTTTAACACCTCTTTTATCTGCTTTTCATCACCTGTCACAGTGGACGGACATTGTACAGACAAGGAAAAGATATACTAGCAGATTATGCATAAGGGGATTATGACATCTGACAGGAGGATTGAGAAAATACATTTTAATTTTATATTTTTTCTGTTCCTTCATTCTTTCTCTTCCAACTCTGATTAATATATTTGACTTCATATCTGTGTTCCACCAATATGTGTGAGGACTCTTTGTTTGGTTCCACCGTTAACAGACCTGAAGCAATACTAAACACAGTGTCACCGCTTGTGAGAGCGTGTCAGCTTGTGCATATGTGCATGTGTGCAAATTACAATGAGATTAAAGGAGAATATGATAAGCAGTGTGTGTCTGAGAGGAATAGAAGGACATGCATGTATTTATTTGCGTTTTCATTCCAGTGTCTATGTTTGTTTCTGTGCTAGTGTGTATCTCTGCATTGCTGTGTGTGTTTGGGGGGAATCTGGACTGCAAACAGAGAAAATCCTAACAGGAAGAATTGTTATCAGGCCATTGGGTTAAATGTCGCTATCACTCCGTCAGCTGCATTCAACCACAAGGTCACAACAAACAACTGCAGCTGACGTGTCACACATGCTCGCTATATGACTCTGCTTTCAAATGTTTTGTAGAATAGAAAGAATTCTGAAAAATAGATTTCAAGTCCAAAACATCACTAAAAGCAGACGTGGCTCTTAATTACCCAAACCTGAAGAAGAACCTGAATCAATATTCAAGTAGACCTAATAGCAAATAGATTTAAGTTGAGGATCTGAATCTAAATACTAAATAAAGTTTCATAAACAATGTATTTTTTAATCCCTGATTGATTGTGAAATGTGTTGGGACTTCACCACAGACACCTTGAAACACAGGATGGACCACCACCACCAGAAACTGGGAAACACTCTACCCCAGCCAATACAGGATGCAGTTACAGAGTTTGTCAGGAATACAAAGCAGTGCAAAAGCAAAGAGAGAGAGAAACCAAGAAGTTTGACATTTTCCTCTATACAGCAGAGGAGCCCGTCCTTAGTGTAGAGGACACCAAGGACAAGTGGGTGAAGAATCTCTGAGACAGGGAACTCGCTTAATCACAGAGAAAGGTCTTAGCCAAAGGCCTAAGTCTTGTGAATACTCCAAACAGGTTCCTGTTGTGGACTATATCACAACCTTCCAACAACAGAAGCTGAACAGCTATGGTTAAAAGTCTCTGCAGCCCTTTTCGGTGCCAAACCACCACAATCCAACCTCACATGTGGGACAGAATGTTTTTAGAATTAAAGTAAAAGGCTTTAGCTTCTTATGATTGTGTTGTTTTTAGATTTCAACATTTGCTAGTAATTGTTGCTACTGGTTAGAAATAATGTGCCAGAGAGGCATATTCATTGACCACTGTTTGGCTTTTGGCTCAGTAATAATATCTTGGTCGTTTGATGGTGAGTTTAGTTTACTTAGTTTGCTGCTTTCGTAGTGGCCAGTGTAAAGAAATGCCAGACTAGTGGCCAGGTTGATTATTGAGTTTTGTATGGACATTTTTGACCTCAGAGAATGAGCCCTTGTGTTTGGGCCTTCCACTTTCCAACTTTGCCAACATACTATGACCCAAACTAAAGTGTTCAAAGCAGGCCTGGTGACTAAATGCCCCAAAACTCTGCACATTTTTCCAAACAAAGTGATTTGAAAGTCTGGTGGTTGGGATTAATAAAAATTGGCATTTGCCTTAAAATATACCGCTTCCTCAGCTGACTTGTGTCACGTGACTGCATTACAACTCTGCAAACAAAGCAATCTAGTTGGAATTAGCCACAGAGACATCTGGATTAACCACTAAAAAAAGTTGGTAACTACCATCTAGCCTTAAAACCTTACACGTTAGTCATGTAGCAAACGTGACTTTCGTATCGTTTCGGTTTTCTGGGCTCAAACCCCTGTCTCCTGTGTGAAAGTTCTGTGTGTTTTCTTGCAACCACCCCAACCTGGCGAACTTTAAGAGTATAAATTACTGGTGTGGTGTAATGTTCGCTGCAACCCCTAGACGTCACCCAACATTAACTAAATCTGCTAAATCTCTAACCCTGTGGTCACACATACAGTAGGAACTTAAACACTGGAAAAATGTGCTGGAATCCTTCGTTACCTCTCAGAGACTCAAAAGTTGCCCATTGGCACAAAGTGGAGAAAGTGAAAAAGGTTGAACTCTGTATGTTCTGTGAGAACAGGAACAGCAACACAAAGACAACAAAGCTAACACAGTACTTTGTTGTAACTTTAGTCCTGTGGAAGGCGTTAGTGAGCCTAAACACCAGTATAAGACTACTGTGTATTAATGATAATCACATTGTTTGTCTGGATGTGTTGTTACAGTGTGGTACACACGTCTGGTTTGCTTGCAGTCGGATGGGTCGTCTAGGTGTAAACTAACCTTGCTTTTTTCCTTTCTCTCTCCCTCCCTCCCTCCCTCTCGCTCCTTCC
>OMLM01001132.1:13997-25742 GCA_900302695.1 Helostoma temminkii
TCTCGCTCCTTCCTGTTTTATTACCTTTTACCTTACCTTTTTATTCTATTACTCTCTTTTACCTTTACTTTCTCCTTTACCTCATTACTTTCCTCTACTTTTTCTGCTTTCCTTTCCACTTTTGTTTTCCACATTGTGTTCCTGTTTGTCTTTCTCCTTCCTCATTCTTTCCATCGCTGCTTGATTATGTTCCGACTCTTCTTTCCTCTTTTTCGCTTCATGTTTTGTCGTGTACCTTATTTCTATTTACTCCCTTTTGTTTTTACTGTATTTTATTTTTCTCAACTCTCGTCTTTTCATATATTGATTATTTCCCTTTTGTTTCTTATTTCTTCCATCACTGGCTGCACCCAATATCTTGTTTTTCTTCTCCTTGCATTAAATTTTTTATGATTTTTTTTGTCTTCCCTTTCTTCCTCATTCCACTTCCACCCTTTTTCCTTCTGCTCCTTTTACATCCTCCCTCTTTGTCCTCCTCCTCCTCCTCTTCCTGTTTCTCCAGTGGCTGCTCCTCTGCCTCCAAGCTGCTGCTCTGGTTCTGCAACACCAGGCCAGTGCCTGTCTAGCTGCTGTATGTCTAGGTCATCTCAAGGCTCTATCAAGTGAGTCTGCTGTCTCATACACTTACACACACACACACACACACGCACACAGTATAATGTACACCTCCACACAATCACACCCACTGAGCTCAGTGGCAAAGATGCCTATCAAGAAATATTTTCTTTCCATAAATATAGAAAAGTGACACCTCCACGTTGTGCTGGAGTCGAGAAAAACAGCTTGATGACGCCCACGCTGTTTTCAAACTTGAGTTGTAATTAGTTTTTCAACCACAAAAGAACAGCCTTGCTCTTCTTACATCTGTTATTTAAAAAAAATGCAATGAAAATGTCCTCAAGGTTTACTTTCGCCAAGCTCAAAATATTCTGATGACAGCAAGCAGTTCAGTTGACAGCTGCTTGCTCTCTGTGAACAGATGTGGCAGCATCAGCTGGTGCATTCACTTTTGCTTCTTAAATGATTATTTCTTTATTTGTATACTATATTTTTAAAACGCTTTCAGAATATGACTTACAAGTACAATAAAAGTATTCATCTATGTAATTAGCATTCACGATTCTTGTTATTAGTAAATAATGTGCGTTTTAATAAGACAAGAATATTCCTTCATGTGGCACAGCTCATGTTGTCCAGTCTTAACTTATTCATACAGCTGTTTGTGGGTTTGTTTTAGGGTTAAGGTAAAAATAGTTTTCATTTAAAACTTAGTGTAAAGGTTGATAAATTGTGATTGTGTGTGTGTGTGTGTGTGTGTGTGTGTTTTTTTCCTTGAGCCTGACAGTGTAATAAGAGATATACTGTACCGAAAAGAGCGCTTAACCTTCTTTCGTTTATTTTTGTTTTCTCAGTGTCTGTGACGTTTCAATTTGACGTCTCTCTGCTTCCTTATTGCTTTTCTAATTTCTTCCTTTCTTTTTCTCTTTGCTTTTTATGTTACAATGACTTATACTCTGTTCTTTTCTGATACTCTCTTCTTCTTCTTCTTCTCTCTACTCTTCTCATCATTGTGTTTTAATGCGTGTGACCTAACTGCTGGTCTGATTCCCGTCTCTGCTCGGAAATCTCGAATAAGACCATAATGAAGTCCCAATGTGTTTCTTAAAATCATAAACTTGCAGGTATCGATTTTTCTTAACAATTTAGGCAGCAACTTTTGAAATCTGAAAGTGGCTTTCAAAGGCTGTCTAGTTCCATAAATACTGTTAAGTGTTCTAAATGTAAATATTCTTTTATCCGATATATTTCTGAATAGCTCTCTTGATAGTTACTTTACACTGTGAGGATGATTGCTTACAGACGCATGCAAGGATAAGTGATACGACGTGATAAGAGAAGAATGACTGTGTTGAGGCCATTTCACTGCTAGACAGCTCAAACAATACATTTCTATCTGCAGACAAAATGGCAAATGACTGTGTGAGTGTTTGTGTAAGTAACACAATACACAGTGTAAGTTCGTTTGTAAGACACAGGGTTACACAAACTACAAAATGTTGTCTCAGCTAATCTCATACTCAATATGTGCAGCTTTTCTTTTTTACACTTTGTATTGTGTTACTCAGTTTTGTCAGCAGCACTCAAGTCTCAGACATTATTCTTTCTAAGCAGGCACAAAGTTAAAACTGTAAAAGCCATAGTGAAACTGTACAGTGTCATTGCAGCTTTCATGAGGAAACAATTGCATACTTTATATCTGCAAAAATACCACTTCTTTGTTAAAAGTGCAGACAAAAATATTTATAACATGTCCTTGTCACATCCAAGGTGGTTTTCTGGTGGTCCAGGTACAGTAGGTAGGCAGGCTTCATCCACAGTCCTCACTGCAGTGTCAGAAAATCAAAGAAAATCTCCAATAAAGTGAGAGTGCATAAGTATGCATGCATCAGCAGCTGTAGTCAGTGTTCATATGGCCGCAGAGAAAATTTTGTGTGGGCTGGCTAAAAATGCAGCTTATGTTTGCAGCTCCCCCTGCAAATTATTTTCTTTGCCAATTTAGGTCAGGCTACATCTTTAATAGTTTATTTCTTCTGCTGCCTGCTTGTACAGTGAAAACCACCATGTGGAAGGCATTGCATTGATGTACAGACGGGTGACAAATGAAAGGAAGAACTGACATAGTGCGTCTTGTGGCTGTTTTCAAAGACGCATTGCAACTATAATTTAAGCAGAAATGAACTAGAGGAGCTGCATGTGAGAATGCAAACCTCCGAAGAGGCTGAATTTAAACAGACTCTACCTATGTTAAGTTTAATTGAGCCTGTGTGTAAATAAAACAGAAAATTGCCTGGGGGATTAACAAGTAATTGTTAAAGTAACTAAGTTATTGAAAATTGAAAGTAAGTTGATATGTGCATAGCCAGTGTAGTAAACGATGGTATTCATATTTCAGCATTTGACTGTGATATTTATGTAGTAACCTTCAAATGACACTGAATAATTATCCATTTCAGTGACTTGCAGCACTGAGAACAAAGGCAGGCAAGCATAAGGAAAATCTACAGCATTTTACATAAATATTGAAGAAGCACATGATAAATGTTGAACAAAAGAAGTACTGGCATCCCCATGTATTGCCTCAGGGGAAAAACATCAGAATTCATTGCCAAGCTCCCACTTGTTTTCTAATCTTCTGTACTAAACTGCAACGTTAACATTTCCCTGAAAGTTTTTAAAACAATTCACATGATTTAATGGCGCATGAAACACAGACTCAGTTTGAAATTGATTGGGTTTATCTCAGCTCTGGTGTTGTCTGCATTTAACATGTATAATTACATTAGGGTTCTGCATTTATGTGTTATTACATTTACACTTTTTTATATTTGGTGTGCACGCTCATTCCCAGCAAATTAAAAAGAGGAGTAGCAAGCGAAGTCAACAGTTCACAAAATCGCTGACGGTGCTTTCACAGTTACGTGCAAATGTTTTGTTATAATTTTGCCTTTATACACCACCACAATGGATCTGAAATAAAACAGTAAAGATCTGATTGAAGTGTAGACTTTCAGTTTTCTTCTAAGAGATTACAAAAAAATATTGCGTTTACCATTTAGGAATTAATGTCATTTTAAACGGAGTGCCTCCATTTTCAGGGTGCTTAACAGTAACAGACAGCTACCAATATGAAATCCAAGGGAATGACAGTGCAAGTGAACAATGCCATAATTAGGCTAAATAAATAGCATAAATCTATATGATAGATAGCAAAAACCTTAGGTGTGGTCAAATCAACAGTTTGGTACATTCTTAAAAAGAAAGCCAACACCATAGAACAGGCTTGAAGACAACTAAAGTGGATGACAGCAGAATAATTTCCTTGAAGAAAAACCCTTTACAACACGAACAAGTCAAGAATACTCTGGCAAAAGCATCGTGAAAATCTACAATTAAGAGACGCCTTCATGAATGTAAATACAGAAGGTTTGCAACAAGGTGCAAACCACTGGTAACTGCCAGATTAACTTGTACCAGAAATGAAGGGAAGATAAAAGTGTAGCAAACGACAGGAACAACTCATGATCCAAGGCATACCACATCATGTGTCAAACATGGTGGTGGCATTGACATGTATGGCCACTAATGGAACAACAGTACTGGTGTTTTCATGATGATGTGACTGCTGACAGGAGTAGCAAGATGAATTCTGAGGTGTATAGGACCATACTCTCTGCCCACATTCAGCCAAATGCTAAAAGACTACATTTATTTCAAATCTATTGTAGTGGTGTATACAAGCAAAATCATAAAAAATCTGTTACTGCCTAAACAATTCTGGACCTAACAGATTCTGATGTTTTTATTTATTGCTACATAGGAAGGAACATAAAAACATCAGATGTTTCAAACTATGACCATGACTTACAACACAGTAACTGCAGATTTGGCAGCTGCTCAGAAAACAGTCATATGATTGTGGTTACGGTCATTTGAAGTGATGAAAAATGTGATCCTATGATAGGCGTGTCACATCACACAACACTCATACTGTAGAGGTCACTTTGGAAGGCACTGACAATTTGTTGTACAGGATGGAAGAAGACAGATGAAAGCAAAGAGAAGATTTCAGGGTGCCAGGTGGAGAACATATCTTTTTATTTTCCCTCCATCAGCCTCCGACTTCTCTCTGCTGCTCTCTTGTCCACTTGTTGCTCCTGGCAGGCTACTCGGATGTAATTACATTGCTCCACAGCACTGTTAGTTTCCCAGAGGGGTTATTAGGCTGCCAGATCCCTTGACACACACACACAATCAGGAAACACACATGCTGTATGCTTTGTACTCCATCTGTAAGTCCTTTTAATAAAAGCATCTGTCAAATAAATAAATGTAAATGTGTGAAGTATTCACTATGTTTCAAAATTTCTCATATATACAGACATACACAGATATAGTTTGTGTTAAATCAGGAATTTCCCCAGCTGGTAGCCAAAAAGCTCTTACAGAATAAACGACTACAAGTATACTGTGGTCAGGAGGCACGTTTCGTACATAGCTGCTAAAAGGTTTTTAATTTAGGGCGTTACTGTGCAATAACAATCACAGACGGACACAAACTGCCTTTCTTATTCCATCTGGTCTACCTGTTGATCTGATGGATCAGCAAGTGGATCAACTGCTGATGTGTAATTGCAGGACATACATCATTTTCCCAATTATGGATCAATGAGAGAAAGGATATCATACGTGTCAAATTCTAACTATGGCAAAGGCCAGAATACAGGGAACAAAGTAGTGATGAGAAGAGCACTATAGACCCCTTTACAGTTGGAAAACATTGTGTTGCTTTTTGCTGGATGGGACATTCCTGTTTGTGATAGTGGAAAGCTACTGGTGATTAGATTGCAATAAAGGGAGAGTGCAAACACCCTAGGACACAGAATAAGTATAGTATCAGTACTAAAGTCAATGTAAAATCAGGGGTTAAAGTTAGGTTGCATAATTTTAAGTGAAATGACAAACAAGTAATAACCTAACAAACGTTTGCTGTACTGTAGTGTTCTTCACCTCTTAAATTTAATCTTTATAAAATACAAGTTTATTTGCTTTGCTTTACTGTGTTGTTGGATGCTACTATTTAATGATTAATGGCTTTTATCAAAAACCAACTCATAACATGACTTTACTACACACTTCGTGTCAGGTAAGGTTAAATACTGTCTCTGTAGTGGGTCAATATGTGTCTGAAACAACTAATGTTAGGAGGAGTAACGTCATGTTAGATGATTTTACTTTCTAGGTGCATTAGTTATCTAAACACTAACCGTAGCTCGCTGTAATGTTATATTTATAGCAGTTTACTCAGGACATGATGTTACACATCTCATAATGTTATTCTTTTTAGTTGGCCTGATTTGGTGTTAATCTGACTTTAATCTCAAAATAAAGTATAAATGTTGGGAAACCTGTGACCTGTTACCTTCAGAACCCCCCCATGGTACCCTGTGGCCAATACTAAACTGCAGTCACTTGCTATCTTTAAGGTGAATATGTGCAGGAGAGAAATCACAGTAATTAGTGTTCAGATGTAGGGTTTACATCTTGACAAACACCTAAGATACCTAGACTCCCAAAATTGTTGCAGATTGCAGCGCCATTTTCAGAGCTATAAGTGTGAACGTTGTTATAGCTCTTTAAATGGTACTGCAGTATGCACTCAAATAACCATCGACCTGAAATCCAGCACCGTTCACCGCAGAAGAGGAAATCTTCCTGAGCAATTCTTAATTGTTTTTTTATCTTTTTCAAAAAAGATGTCAGTTAGTTAGGTTGAACATTAGGGTCAGCAGGGACACTCTTGTTTGTTTCAATTTTTAATAAATTATCTATTTTGGTGACTTTTTTACTTAAAAACTGTGTCTATGCTGGCAAATTATGAATAAATGTGTAAGAGTGATACTATTGGGCCTAATGCGTAAAGCGATCTTACAAAGAACTTTTTTCTTTAAACTCACTTTGGCAGTTTTTGCGAAGATTTCGACTTTCACCAATGTTACTTATTCTGGATTTGTATACTGTGTATTGTGTACACGGAGCTGTAGAGTAATCACCTTTTATGGGCACCAGAGAGGTGTTTGCCTTTAAATAGAAACAAATTTCTTTCCACTCACCCCAACCGGCTGAGGCAGATGGCCGCCCACCTTGAGCCTGGTTCTGCTGGAGGTTTCTTCCTTTCTTAAAAGGGAGTTTTTCCTCTCCACTGTTGCCTAGTGCTGCTCAAAGGGGGATTTGTTGGGTTTTCCTTATCATTTAGTTGTATTGTAAGGTCTTAAACCTAACATTGTAAAGTGCCTTGAGATGACTTTTGTGATTTGGCGCTATATAAATAAACTTGAATTGAATTGAACTAGAACATGCTATCATCTTAGGAGTAAAATCAGTTCACCAGCAAAATAATAAAGGTTTAGGAACATGACAATGTAGGATTTTTCAGTTGAACAAACTCTGGGAGCCTCAGCCTGTCAGACACAATGTCATGTGTCAGCCAGGAATTCCTCTTCATACACTGGATATATTTTACCTACTGTTTACTAAAAGAAAACTGCTAAGCTCTAGAATGTTTTAATATTTAGAACCAAAATATAAATTTGATACTGAGTTTGACCTTTATGTGTTCGGCTGATGTGCTGGAGTGCAGTGCATCCTAGAACAGCTGTTCAGAAGAGGCATTTTTCTTTTACAGATAAACAAAAATATTGTGTGTTTTTCATTTTCACCAGCCACGCATGCTTGATTTTATTGCAATAGATAAATACTGGAAGAGAATATACTCCTGGTAAATCCCCTAATAGCTATGGTATAGGGTATGTATGGAGAATGTGTTATTGTGCCCTTTCACTTGCTGTAAGAGGCTGTTATAATTCTCTACTGTCTTTGTACAAATCCAGTATTTTATCACTTTTCCATTTAATGAATTTGCTAGGATTGTGATAAGAGCAGTAGCATAGAAAGCTTTAATGTTTTCTCTATAGGCAGCTGGATCAATTTACAAATTGGTATTATTAGAATATGAAATATGTGTGATGATTACTTCTGTGTATGAAAACTGTAAAAATGTAGATTTGCTTACTTACTAACTCATGTTGTTTTTGGTCCCATCAAGATGTTTTACAGAATAGATGCATGTAGCAAAGTGTCCTTAGACAACAAACTGAAACCCTGTAGAAGCATCATCATCCGAGTGCAACTGTCTAAAAAAACGATTTTCCCCAAAAAGGATCAATAATGACAATCACTTTGAAATGAAATGTCTAGACATGACAAAACACTTTACAAAACAATTTACAGCAACTGCAACTGAGTGAAAGTTCACAGCAACATATTAAATAAACCACACATTCACTGAATACTAGAATATACTGAATGAGGATGAACTGTAGTGCTACATTCAATTTAATAACTGGCTCTCATACTGTACTAAAGGTTCTTAGAGTCTAAATTCTCAGGTACTTTAGGTCTGTATAGTTTGTAATAGGAAAGTCAAAACTACTTAGCAGAGAGTAAGTGGGTTTCTTGTTACTCAAAATGGCTCCATATATAAACCTGTTGGAACATCATTTGCAAATCATGAACTCATGCATTATTATGACACAGTTACTGTAGGTAGAACCACTCACTGTCACTCACAGTCATGTGCAGTCTGTCCTTTAGCTGTGACTAGCAGAGCACTGTCCTTCAACACTTTTCCAACATGGCAGAATCTTCAAATGTACCTCAGCTTATTGCTATGTCGTTTGGCATCTGTGTGGTGCTTTACGCTGCAGGAGAACTGGTGGCAGCAATACACGAGGAACAAATGTGTCCTCAATCAGTAACCACATTAAACTGGTCAGGAAGGATTTTCTCTTCCTAATCGAATTGACTCGCTGTGTGGGCTGCTGCCTCGCTAACTTCACCATCTCTGTCTCTCTTTTCTGTTTGTTCCTCAGTCTGTCTCTGTCTGTATCACTCACACAACTCTGTCAACTCAATCAAGATGAAAGCCTGCAATTACCATAAACAGTATAGATGCATTTGGCTCACATCTGCACACGCACACATGCAGCATAAACAATACATATATGGTTCACATCTGCTACTTACACATGTGTACCAGCTTTATCTGTTAAGCTAATGTCCAAACTTGGATATGTTTTTCCAATCCAAAATATACATTAAAAAAAATTTAAGTTAATCATATCTTTCTTCAGTAGCTGGAAAATATATTAATAATATACAAATGTGGCAAAACAGAAAAGATTTACTAAATTTTGCATTTTTGTAAAAGCACAAGTTTAAAAATGAGTCTAAACACAGCTTATGAAATTACTGTTTAAGTGCACATGAGCAGACCAGGAAACTAGGACATCATGTTTAACTGCATTACTTTAATTGTTGTGATTTAAAGAAAGAAAAAAAATTATACACTGTTGACCTGCATGTTGATTAAATTTGCTACCAATTACAAGAGCAAGCAAAAAGAAACTAACACTACTGAAAGTCTCCTTTATAACTTCTGGAGAATTCCTTTTTAAAAGTGACATGAAATATCTTGATGTGTCTGTGTGTATAGTTTGATTTAGGATAGATAGACAGATAGGAAGGTTTGTATTCTTTTAAATGCCATAACTGCTGTATTCATTTACTTTAACAAATAATTAACATGTGCAGAATTTCTGACAAATACAAGACAAGTGGATCAGAAGGATTAGAATGATGACGGGTTTTTATCATGTGTAGACAAACAACTTTTAAAGCAGACATTTGGTCTGTGTTTTCACTGCATGTGTCCAGTGCAATGTTATCCCATTTTTTATGATGTAGAGCTCTTTTCACGCACATTTCATATTTTACAAAGCTTGTCAGCTGCTCAAAGTTTGCACAGAGGTTCTATCTCTTTAATTTTTCCTTATGTGATCTGTGATTTGTACCGTGCTTTATCGCACTTTGAACTTCTTAATGAAGGTGTCTTGGTGGCTATATTGAGTGTTGCTATGGGTAACACCATATACACATATATATACATATAATGTATATATATATGTGTGTTTCTTTATAACAGCTTGGTTTCATTATGTGAAATGGAAAAAAAGGAAGAGAATCTGTTTGTTGCTTCTTTTTCTTTCATTTTCAAGCACAAATATGCACACACACACACACACACACACACACACACATTCTGTCTCTGAGGTTGGATTCATGATTACCCTTCATCTGTTGATGGTGGTCTGTTTATTTTCTTCTTTCCAAGCATCATATAAATATGATGGTATTTCCCTTCATCTCGCGGAACTCCGAGCTGCATATGCATAATTTTTCTCTCTTCCAGGTCCCCAACCCCCTTCCTTAGTGCGACAGCATCTCACGCAGAGATGTGTGGGGTTTTGGATTGTAGGGGGTATGTGTCAGTGGCAATGGTGGTTCTTCATAACTAAATGGCTAAATACATTTTTGCCATCCAGTTTGACTTATGCCTGATTCTAAGGGGATTCATGTGGACATTGGACATGTTGGGCTGTGGAATGTGGCTTTGGAGAAGACAAAGTAAACATGTGTTGCAATGGCGGCTGTCTGCACCTGGTGGAAAACAGGGATTATATTCTCTAAATGGCTGCAATGTGCGTGTGTCCATGTCTTTATTAACCTGTGTGGAGAATTTTACAACATTCAATTTGTTTAGTGTTAGGTTTAAGCTTCATAGTTATGTTTACATGTGATTCAGCTGTTGGTTAGCATTAGGGAAAGACTGTGGTCTGCTTAATAGAAAAAACATGTTTATTTACTTTATAAGAAAAACTCTAAATCCTGACCACACGAGACTCCTGGGGTCCTTAGAGTGACCATCCTGCTACATTCGCCATCAACCCCAACTATCACTGCTGCCTCTGGTATGTGGTGGTGATGTGTTTTTTGCGCTCACCTAGTTATCTTTTAGCTGTGCATTAGAAAATCCACACCAATAAGGTTCATGTAAAGTCATGTTAAAAAGTTGTAATCACATAAAGAGACACCGTGTGAGAATGCAGAACACTGGATAATCCCTGTCACATTGTTTTCTCTACAGTATAAATCTGCTCAGATGCACCTTATCAAATAAAGGAATTCCATCTGATGATTACACCATGCTTCTCGAAAACAAGCCTTGAAAATCCTAATAAATGAAGATCTACATTAAATTGTTTTGCCAATTGTTTTTGATGCTTATCACATACATTGTGTAGTCAATTCAAAGTTTTCGAACATTCACTTTTTACACACTTTCTGCTGTAGGATAAATTTGCCGTTTGTGCACATCTTTCTACATTTAATAACCCACAGTACATCTATTCATATGTTTTCTGCTGCTTATCCAAAGTCGGGTCATGGTGACAGGAGGTTCTCTCACCAGCAACCTCTTCCAGCTCAGCCTGAGGCTTTCCCATGCTAGATAAGATACATAATCTCTCCATGTTCTGCCTGGAGGTTACTTCTTGGTTGGATGTGCCCGGAAAACATCCAATGGGAGAATGCAGCTCGATAACATGCTTGAACTATAGAAATGGCTCCTTTGGACACAAAGGAGAATTAGCTCAACAGCACTTCCTCCCTACGTCTGTCTCCAAGGCTGAGCTCTGCATCCCTGCAGAGGAAACTAATTTTGGCTGCTTGCATTAGTAATCTCTTTCTTTCTATGATTAACTAAAGCCCATGACCATAGTTGGAACACAGACTCATTAGTAAATTGAGAACCTTACTATCTGGTTCAGCTCCCTGTTCTCCAGAGTGGTTTGGTACCTTTCTACTGACACTGCACCAAACCCCTTTACAACCTTACTATGCATTTTCCCCTTACTAAATTAGATGTTGTGGTCAATAACACACAATGGCAAGTAAAAACATACTTTTTGCACACTATATATTACACTATATATATATCGATAGGTTCCTTTTTTTGAGTTTATTTGATTGTGCACCCTGAATGTAAATATGAATTTTACTAATGGCAGGCTGGCTAGTAGCTCATGGTTAGTGTTGCATCTGGGGTTGGAGCAGATGGACTGACTGACATCAGCGTCCTCACTCCACTCCATCAGTGGGTCAGTAGGTCGGTGATCAGTTTAAACCCTCCCACTAAGCTGCTGGTAATTTTATTCAGACAGCAGGGACAGTGGAAGCACGTGCCCATGTTGGTTGGACAGATGCTCGTAGTTTTAGTCGCTGTAAAAG
>OMLM01001132.1:25762-43565 GCA_900302695.1 Helostoma temminkii
CTGTAAAAGCTTATTTTACATCTACAGGAAAAGGTACCTGAACTCTTTCCAGACTAATAGGAGCTACAGTATTGTATAATTCTAGTTTGGTTCATACACAACATTAGCTCAGCTATTATCCTCCCAGACAGAACATGGATGCACATTCCTCAGTATGCGTTGGTAATAAAACCACGAGACAGTCTATCAGTATATCCATATGTCAGATTTAGTTTAGCACAGCCACTGTCACTTCTCACAATAATGACCAGTGATCTAAATCTTCAAGCCATATTATGATTTATACAGAGTTTAGATCTGTATATTTCTATATTTAATCTTGAAACAGCAGAAAATTGGCTAATGATAAAAAATAGCTTTGTATTTGAAGCAGATATTATCCAGTTTGCAGTAAACTGTAAAAAACCACAGCTGAAGTGGCTGCTTGAAACTCAACCCTCTTAGCATTTTATGCTACCTACACAGAAGTGGAGTTGGGCTGATGCCTCTGGCCTAATACTTGTACTCTGTGCAATCTTCTGGGCAATTTTCTTGTGGGCGGTGTAGCTAAATAAAGTGTCAATGTGAATGTTAGCCTACCAGATAAAGACGGGAAAGCCTCTTTTATCAGCATAGGAGGATCTTATTTCCCCAGACAACCAAACTAACATGAAAAAAATGATGCAGTGAGGTGGAAATAAAAGGATTTCATTCCAAACAAGTACTTTTCCTTTTAGGGAAGTGTTGAGATGTGTTAGCAGTGAAGTGTGGTAGTGTTTTGGACACAGATATCCTATGTGGTATTTTGCTAATAATTGTTATGCTCATGTATCATTTGACTGATTATATATTGTAAATATAGTCAAAGCAATTTGTGTTGTAGGTTATAATAAACATACATTTCTAACCAAATCAGAGTTCAGTTTGAAATAATACATAGTGTGGAAGTGGAGTAAACATTTAGAATAATTTTTAGTTTCAGCTCCACCTGTATTATCCACTTGTATTAGTTAAGGTGTTTTACAATTATTTGTATATTCTGGATTTAAAAACTATTTTATACACACTACAAACATCAAATCAAGCTTTGAAAAGAAAGAAATGATCAAACTTGAGTGTCCTGTCCACTGCTGTCAACCTTTCTGAACTGGTCGAGGAAAAATCAATCACATAGGTTATACTGAACAGCATCAGATGTAAATGATTTAACTGTGAGCATCAGGTGGAGTGTTGTCGACAACGATCAGACCTCAGAAATCCAGTTCACTAAGATTATGTGGTGATGGAAACTTCTTTTTCCAAACTGATGGAAAAAGAAGATAAAACACTGCACCTACATGCCAAGAATGAATGTGCTTGTGCTTTATTAGAAGCTACTCTGTCTCTGGAATTTAAAAATGAGTTGAGCGTTAAGGTATGAGTTTATTTCTTATGATTCATGCCTGAAAAGGAAGAAACTCTGTTGAAAACCTGAAGACATGTACACAAACACAATCTAGTGTAGTTCTTCATACATACTGTGTACGTGAATGTATGGCACAAACAACATACACTTAGTAGTCATACACACACACACACACACACACACACACACACACACACACACACTCTGCTGGTTTCCTCTTATTCCAGTCATGTAAGCACATAGTTGAGGAATGATGCATTGCAGGCATCAGTCATCCAGAAATAATCAAACCTTTTATCTACTGAAAGCCTGCAGTACACTGATCACATTCCCCAAAACATGCACACACACTCACACACATATGAGCCACTGCCCTTTTACCTTATAGCTTATGATGCTTGTGTATTTTTAGAGTAGCACCGTCTTGAGGAAAAGTTCTGCTTGCTTAAGTACTCGGCTTCTATACTTACGTGTGTCGACATGTTGTATTTGTGCACACACATGTGCTCGTAGTCATCATGCATGTGTGTTGTGTTGGTTTCCCCACAGGCCTGCCTGCCTGCACATTTCACCCACATGCCTCAGTGGTTGTGTCTAGGCTAAATCGTGTTCTGAGACAAATACAGCAGGCGGTGGTTCAGTGTTTTAGGCCCAGGGCTGCTCAGCTGGCCATAGCTGTCTGAGAGTTCACAATAAAAAACAAAATGTTTTACACCATAAAACCATAGGGAATAAAGATACAAGATTGACAGGAAAACATGCAAAGATATTATAATCACACTTTCAAAATGACCACAGAGGATGTCTGCCATTATGTGCTGTTTGTGCTGCCATTTCAGCATATTCCATGCAATTATACTGGTATGCAAAGAGCTCGTTAGCCATGTAAGAGGAGATGATAAATAGTATTATAAAATATGTGAGGAATACCTGCATTGATCAACATATCCACCCACCTGAAAGTCCCTGATGGAGAAGTTCTTAAAAGCATAGTTAAATACTGGGAATCTTTGGTCCCAAACATGATCAGTGAAATAGTGTGTGGATGACACTTACTACTTAAACCCAGTTAAAACTGGGTGTCATTTATTTTAACATACTTGCACGCCGATACATGCAAATTTGTCATGCAAGGTGCAGGTCTTGTAATTTGTGTCTTAATGTCAAACCACCAACCCATCGGAGTCGCAGCAACAGCTAAAGTTTGCTGCATCTTTAGATCCCTTTTGGACCGGCATCATGATTATGTGTTAGCTGGAGGCAAAAGGGAGGAAAACTGAAGGCAAACATGTTCAGTTGAGCGTACATCATGCACCAAAAATATCATCTTATGTCCCTGGGTGCCAAAATTGAAATAGTAATGTCTCTAACTGGAAGTTTAATCTCATTCCAGCCTCTCCTTCAGTTAGAAGTGAAGACAAATTAAGGGATGGACTGAGGCGATTATCAAATGCTTATGGGAAAACTAAAAGGAATGATGTTAGGAGATTTTTCTCTTGACTTCACTTGACTACGTTATGTAGTGTTATGTCCTAGGTAGACGGCTACAAACATAACGTTATAGCTTATTACCCTTTTATTCCTCCTAACATTAGTTCTTTTAGACATATCCACCTGTCAAAAAGATATTTAACCTTACTTGATATGAAGTGTGCGGTAAAATCATAAGCATGGAGCCTTGAGGTTGTCCCAGTCTTTTCTCTTATTGTGTAACCACAGTTGTCATAGTTTACTTACAGAATCAGTTGGTATACCATTAAACTTCATGTTGGAACCATCCCGCAGGTTTTGATGAACTTTTTTCAAATATCACTCTCGGTCCTAAAAAGTGAGTGTGTGTACCTATTCAAAACAATTATATTTATATGTTAAAATACAAGCCAACAAAACTTGGTCGCCAGTGTTAGTGAACAGGTTCATGTGTTTTGTTTTGCCTGTAGCTATTCCCAGACTCACCAAAAAATGTCACAATATTTACAAACTGTGAAGGGATCTTTTCATGTGTCTTTTCTGATACATGTTATTTATCAAGCATTTAAAACAAAAATTGCCTGGTCTCTATGCCGTTATTTCAATCCATTTACAACTGTACCAAAACTGACAACAGCTGTTATCTTTTGATTTTCAAATACAGTTTACATAACTAATCCTATAGACAGAGAATGTTTGATACACAGATTATCAGGGTTCTTTTACAGCTGTAGAGAAAATAGAGAGTGGAAAGCTGAATAAGAATGAGGTCAATCACAGAGGAAGGCATTCGCTGTAGGTGTCCTGGAGAACAGAACACAAACCCACAAGTCCTGGCATATAACAATGTCTTTCTCTTGTGGCAATGATATCAGGAAAAGGTCCATTTCCGATTAAGCTGTTTTCTTACTGAGATAGCCCATGTCCATCACTTTGGCTGCAATTGCTCAGTTGAGGACTCGAGTCAGATTGAGCCCCACAGCCCACACAGCTCAAACCTCTAATCAAGGACAAAGAAAAAGAAAAGGAAAAGACATGAAATAACAGGTTGAGTCCAGGATGCAGTGCCCTGGTATGAACCTTGAAAAGCCATGCCACCGTTATGATTGACTCCCTCCCTCCCCAATCTCTTTCACTGAAACTAAGCTTGAAATTGCAGATGGTATCGCTGTGACAGAAAAGGGAACGAAGTTTTTGTTTGCAGTGGCTGAGACTTTGCAAAGCGAGCTGTGCTGTCTAATCCCCCATGGCTTGGCAGGGGAGCTGGCGTCATTAGATACTAACGAGAAAAGTTGATAGAGAAGGAGAAGATTGTGCTGTTTTATATGCTGATCAGCAGAGCAGCTGGAGTTGTGATATGCAAGTCGAGCTCAAAGGATTTGTCCTCTCTGCAGTGTACCAGACTCTGAACTGCTCTGTATTCTCTCCTGTCCTTTGTTTTATGTTTTTAGTGCTGTGCAGGACAAAATCCATCATGCTCAGCTGTTGATAGGGTTTTAAAGTATCTGTCCCAGGAGAGTTAACAAAACCCATCTTTGCTCTTTTCAACACTGTTATATACTGGGCCATCTTCCAAAATAAAATGGAACATACTGCCACCTCATCTGAACATACAGTACACACAGATACAGCGGAGTTGGCTGTCTTTTTGCTCTCATTAATTTGTATTTCAGGGGTTGTGCTGTGAGCAGCACATACACTAATTTACAGACTTTCTGACTCACACATGAATGAGAAATTGTAAGCTGGACACTGACAATGAGATTTTCCTCCGTTTTGTTTAAAGTTCCTTCCTGCTTTGCAGCGCAGCAGTACTTCAGCTGGGTATCTTTCACACTGCAGAGGATATTTGCATAAATTTGAGCCTTTCTCAACTTTTGACTAAAACTGTTCTCTTTGAGGGGCACAGGGCTGCAAAGCTAGGTCTCATTCACTACATAGTAGTTGTCACTCTTCCAGCTTTTTGAAACTGTATCTATGAATTGCCACTTACATACAGATGTAGCACTTCAAAGTGTCACTCTCTGCCTCTTTAATTGGCTGCAACCGCTCGTCATGCGTGCTGCAAAATGTCTGCAGAATTTGCCACCTAAAACAACAATAGCCTACCTTCACAATTAGCATACATGTGGGTCTAATTGCAGTGGGGGTTGAATCATGCGGATGTCAACGGCACTTATTGTGCAGTGGGAGTGGGCCAACCTGAAATGATGGAAATATGACATGTATGTTCAGCAGCACTGGTCATTATGTTCAACATTGCTTGGATGAGATGGATGTATGATTGCTTTGCTCTGGTCCAGTTATTTTTGTGCAAGGTGCAAAAGTTACTTCTAATGTCCGCACTTTACACCAGTTTCTCATTGTCCTCCCATCTTCACCTCTCTGACCATATATGAAATATTTCATTGTGCTCCATCACTGTGGAAACAACACAAATCAGTGCAGCCACATTCCTTCAGCATTTGATTTCAGTTCACTGTTTGCCTGGTGGAGATTGGGTTTCTTTGACCCCAGCAGAAAATCTCTTTTCTCTCTCTAATGCTTTCCGACGTGTCTTCAGAGCAGCCTCATGGAGCAGGAGAGGAAGAAAACTAGGAAGAAACGTCTCTTATTACTTCAGTATGATCTCATTAGTGTAGCTTTACCACTGTAAACTTTAGGTTGACCTTTTCGAATGTCAGTCAACGTTTTGCCCTTCAGTCGGTACTTTCTGGGTTTTGTGCCTGAATTACTGCTATCTTATTTGTATTACTTTATTTTATAGTGCTGCAAATGCACGTCCTGACTTTTCTGGCTTCATGAGCTTTTCTCGCAGGTCAAAAGATTACAAACATTAGATGTTCCCGAACTGTCTTTGTATTAAATTATGTCCTGCCTCCTCCTCTTTCCTCTTTCCAGCCGCCCCATAGAATAAAATATTTCTCAATGTTACTGTAATTGAGGTGATGACACCTGCAGTTCGTTTTACCATAAAGAGTCACGCTTTTGCTTACGTGTTCTTTTGGATCTTCTGGTTGCAAATTAATGTTCCCTGAAGGTCAGTGAGTACAAACATTGAGAGAATTATGTATATATTTTCTTTATCTCACAAAGTCTTGCTGCAAATGTTTCTGTTGTGGTGCTGAGCTTCAAGCAAACTTTCCTCGTAGGTGTAACTTTGAAAGATTTTTAAAAAATCTACTCCCTTCCTTTCTTTCTATGTATCGCAATGCTGTATCTCTTTTCTGTTCATTTCTTGTGTGTATTATCACCTCTACTTTCATCAGCATCACAGTGGGTAGAGTCTGTAACTGGGCACCTGTTCTAGTCAGTGACTTGGCCAGAAACTGGCCCCTGCCACTGCACAGAGGAAAATAATGAGCATAAAAAGCTTTGCTGATTTTTGTGATCAGTTATTGTATTTCAGACTGAAAGACACTGGGATCATCAGTGGAGAGGAGGAGAAGGAGAGAGAGTGATGTAAAATATAAGTAACGTAAAATGGAAATACTCCAGTAAAGTGCGAGTACCTCAAAATTATGCTTGTACTTGAGTAAATTTACTGTTACTTACCACCTCTGCATTTATTGACAGTTATCTAAACTTACTCATGTGACACAAAATCTAGTGGTAACTGCAGGCAAACCAGCTGATTGTTATATCAGCACAGCAGTCCAGGGCTGCTACATGCTAAGATTTTAAATTTCATTTAATCTTACTGTGGTTTTGTAATATTTCGCCTCAAGTCCTTTCACAGGCTTGAGCATCTGCCCCTCAAACTGTCTGTACATGGTCCAGCCATAGTTGTATTGTTATATTCTTCAAGGTCTTAAACCTTAGATTGTGAAGAGCCTTGAGGTGACTGTTGTTGTGATTTAGCGCTATATAAACAAATTGAATTGAATGAATTCAGTGTATCAAATATTTCACTGCTTTAGAGAAAAACGTTACCATTTATGTTGCCAAACCTTCGATAGCAAAATCCTAAGAGAATGTTTTCTGTCAGGGTTTGGAGCCACTCTACAGATACTGGAATAAAAAAATGTTGTTGATATAGTTTGACTCATAATTTGCATTCCAGTTCATCTCAAGAGGTTTCAGGATGGGGTTGAGGTCAGGGCTCTGTGGACACCAAACTGGAAATAGCCTTCCTTTTTAATGGGCTGGCTTTGTGCATGGAGGAACTTTGACATTAACTCAAAACACAAGAAAGTTGGAAGGCTACTGTCTAAATGATCATTTTGTTGTGTGCCTTTGCATTAAGATTCACCTTCATTAGAAATACATGGCAGGTCATTAATAATCATCCGGCAGGTGTATATTTTCTTACCATAATCTTCACAGTGACACAGTGATTTAAGAAGAAACACTCAAACATTAATCACAGTAATAAAGTGCAAAACCATTACATGTCTATAAAAAGGAATCTGAGGAACAATTTTTTTATATTTGAACTTCAAAAACTCTCTTTGAATTTAGAAAATTAAATAGGCCTCTTGGAACTTTCTTTGTAACAAAATCTTTTGCATGAGCTAAAACAACATGCATCCTTAAAAATGTGAACGCCGTGTTCTTTCACACTTTCAAAATAAAGTTACATGAATTCAAGCTTTTAAAAAACCCAAAGCCTACTTTCATTGCACTGCATGCTGTACGCACTACAGAATGAGTGGTGTGAGTTGTCAAATTGATTTATGTAAAAACCTAATCTCACATTATTCTTTATCCACTGTGTTAACCTGTGCATTAACCTTTGTGTGGCTATAGGATCTTATTTTCTTCGTACTCGGTGTAAATCGTCTTTGAACAATCACCAAACAAAGCACGGACAAACTCTACGCTCGAACAAAACATTGTTCATTTCCAGAGGTTAATTATTAGGTTAATGCAATTTAGTAAGAGGTCTGTAAAGCCAGTGTTAGTAAAGTTTACCATTGAAATATACTTTAACTGATACATGAGACCTGAGAAGGTGACTGAGAGGAACTTTGTTTTAAGAAAATAATTGTCTTATTGTATATTTTAAATTGAAATGTCTTTGTTTTGCTGTAACACACCTCTCTAAGACAATATGTGAAGCCACAATGTTAGATGAGCAACATTTAGCTCTTGACTTTTTCCCACTTTTACCCAGGTATCTAACTTTATAATGGGATCTTGTGTTTTTTATCCTTTGCTTGTAGTCATCTTGCAGTGGACAAGTCAGACATTTCAAAGTATTCTTCAAAACAGCTTGAGATTAGTTGTCTTGGACAATCAAACTAAAACAAGGCAAACAGCGATTGTCATGTATCAGCACTTAGCCAACTAGAAAATACATGTTTGAGTGTCGGCCATTCTTTGTCCTTTCCCGCTCTTCCACATGAACATCAGCACATTCAAAATGTAACTAAAGGGCATCTAATTAAGATGAATGTTTGCCACATTGCTGCCCAGAATATGTAGAAATGTTTAGTCTGCTTGTAATCCGGGCCTTCTGTCTCTCTCTCTCTCTCTCTGTCTCTCTCTACCCTGGCCTCATTAAACAAATCTCCATCCTGTATCCCGCCCAGCCAGTTGGTCTGTTGGCTCAGCTGTGTACAAACAAAACCACAAATAAACACAGGATGGATACGGCCACATGTCCTGCTCCAAAATTTCATTTCATCCAAATATAAAAATGAAAGAAAGTGATGGATGAACACACTAACGGTTTGCAGATTTCCATGCGAGTTTCTGTATATTAACATTGCATTGTATGCATATGTAGACGTAAACATAAACTTCAGTCCGGCCTTTCTTTACATTTCATATAATTTATGAACGTAAACATGAACATTCATTGCTTTTTTTATATACAGCTTCATGAATTGGTCACAAATTGTGATCTGATCTTCACCAAAGTCACAAACACAATATTTTTAAGGTAATAAAACACAAAAACGTCTGTATTGGGTTGAGGTCTGGATACATTAATAAACATGGGAGTTCTCTTCCCCCCTCTATGGTGGCAATGTTCTCATGCATGTTCTCTCACAAAAAGCTTTACAGTTGCACCTGATGTTTGCCAAAGGGCATCTCGGTAAACCACAGTGCTACTGGGAAAAAGGGCCAATCCCATTTTTTTATCTTAGCCCTACACCTTGCTCCTAGAAACAGTGTGGCAAGGTGTATACAATAAAATGAACCTGACCTTAAAGGGGGCGCAGGGGTGCTGCAATAAAATGGTAGGGGAAACATTTCTTATTAATTCAAAAAAATACTTGCTTGTGGGTCTCTGTGCTTGTGCAGCCATTCTGTCCATGTATCATACATGCGTCCGCTCCATCCAAAAGGGAATCTGGATACTCCTACCTCTCACGTGAACGTTCAAAGTGAAGGGGTAGGGCTAAGAGGTAGAAAAAGGACTGAAAAGATCTGTGGGAAAATGAAATAACTTTGAATTGTACAAATGTCATAACGTCATTGTTGTTTGTTTCACAATTTTTTTCCACCATCACTTTTTATGCATACTTTACATTTTATAGTCTGTTATGAATTTCTTCTGATTCTAGTTCTACAGTTTATGCTAGATACAAATTTTGATAGGAATTAATGCCGAAATAAATGGTGAATCTTTGACTTTTTCCACATATGCAATATATATATTTTTTTATTTTCTGAAATTATTTTTTTAACCTTTTTATTGTTGCAGCTCCTATTACTTCAGGTTCTGAGGTTAAATACAGATTTACCGAGTAAAAGCTCAATTTTTTTTTTTTTAAAACAAATGTTGGCATTGTAAATATGGAATACTGCTGAATAGTGTTTTTCCATAATCAAGTGCAAAATCATATGTTCATGTGAATGTATCACATGCTGTTTGTTTAAACCCAACTTAATGCATTTTGACATAATGACAAATAAACATCTGTTATCACCACTGCACACAAACCTCTAAAATGTCATATCACGGAAACCACATTGTTTTAAGCTTGTTTTTTTTTTGTTTGTTTGTTTTTTTAAAGCTTAAAAATTGTCTGGAGCCACAAATATACATCCAATCCTTCAGTGTATCTGAAAACATGGTGGTAACTGATTGCAGCACAAGAACTGTTGATGCTGTTGATGCTTCTTCTTCAATGTTTATAGTGTCTCTTTGCCAGGCTCTATATCCTACAAACGCCATTTGATACTATGTCATATTGGTTCACAGATTGCTGCATCGTTTATAGCATCATTTGATCTAATTTCAGTGTTGTGAATCATGAAGCATTCAAGCATAAAAATCAATGCAGCAGAGCATTGGTGAGCTTAAAAAAAAAAGACTTATCATGAAACATTAAAAAGTGACATTTAATCAGCCTACACATCATGAGACTCAAGCTTAATAAAAAGTTGTCAATAACTACCCCCAAGCGGCAGCAACACGGTCACACTCACAGCACCGCAAGGGAGGCCAGCTCAGGGTTTCACGCTGCAATATGGCAACAATTTTGGGTTCCGCTCTGGCAAGAATCTGCAGCCCGCTTCCTTTTGAAAAGCCCTAAATGTTTGAGACTGTCTGGAAGGTGAATTACACGGCCAGTTTGGCAGCAGGATGTGTCTGGTCAGGGTGTTTGTGTAAACAGCTCTTAATGGTTTTAGCCTGCGGTGAGGCCTTTGTGGTACACACACTCACAGTCACACACAAAATGTGCATAATCATTTGTTGTACACACACATGCAAACCTGCATATGTAGCACAGATGATCGTTGTTATTGTTTATATGCAGTAAAGCCTATAGATTACACAAGAAAGACTTCGTTGCCATATGAGTTTCTCAGTCGATGTTAACACGTGTGTTTTGTGCTCTTGAAAACAGCTGTGGTGATGTAAATATGTTAGTTCTGCAGTTACATATTGGACATCAGCATTAGCCTGTGTCTCACATTAATCTTTTGTGCTCCTAATGCCAATTTTTTACCAGATTACAATTGCATGATTGAACAAATTAGCATAACATGGCAGGGAGCTGAGCTTGTTGTCACCGTGCTTTGCTGCATGTGACTCTGGAATTACAGTGTTATCGACTTAGAGTTGGCTGTTGTTTTCCCTTCATCTCAGCTATGACTTTTCCATCTAACATCACTGCTCTGTGCAATTACGTGTCTTTAAAATGTCAACCACAAGGGATTGCTTGCAACTGTGCGACAGTTTTAATAACTATAAAATAACTTTTCATGTTTTTGTTTTGTTTTAGTAAGTATGAGAATTTTCTCAACCCCTTGAGATGCACAGGTTTACTTTGCTGTGACTGTGAATTTGTCAATATGAAATTGTTTATCTTGCAAATTAGTTTAACACACTGACATTATTTTGTTTTTTTTATTGGGTCACGGCATTTCTTTCCTTTGTTCCCTGGTATCACATCGTTTCCCATTTAAAATCTGTCTATTTATCCATTTTCTAAGCTGCAGGGCAGAGAGGGATTTATGGATTACTGAGAGTCAAAATAAACACTCAGCTGATGGTCAGGGTCACCTCATGTATTAAGGTGCATGCAGTGATCAGGGTTGAAATGTGCTCCTGCTACTTTTATTCTACAAAAATAGCAAAATTGGATCAGAACATCAGAGAAAGTAGAATCCACAATTGTATTGTTCAACCCTGTTTCCTGAAACTTGCATTTATTTATTACTAAGTTGATTTGTCAACATTTTCACAGTTTGCATTTCCTCTAAATATACAGTATTTGTTGTTGTATATCAGAACCAACCATGTCTCCTGAAAATGTATGTTCTTGTACAACTAAACTACAATTACACTTTGGTTTCTAATATATTCAGTATGTTGTCAGACAACACAGTTTGTGAATGAATGAAGCATCACATTTATTCAGGACTGTGAGTGTGTTAAGTAATATATTTGCAACCTGTCATTGACATTTATTGTGAATATATAATCATTATGTTGATATAAAACAAAATGTGGTTGCAATTACATTTCCTACAAAAACAAAAACATTTGTGATTGCAGTTTATATGTATAGGAAGTTTTAGTTGACTGGCTTGATCAGAACATAATGCACCTTTTCATTTAGGAATTGTTTGCATGCATGTACTGAATTGAACTGTAACTACTGAACTTAAGACAAGACAAAAAAGGACGTTCAGTTGTTTCTTCAACATTAGCAGGTAAAAACAATACAATAAGGCACAAACATACATAAATAAATAAATATAAAGTGAAAAAAATTATAAGAAGCATTATGTGATTGGCACACAGGTAACAGGTATTACATAACTTTTTAAATATTAATATCAATACTAAAAAATTATCAGAGCTAACATTACAGTATATACAGTATGTACATTGCAGTGGGAGGTATTTGTGAAAATGATGTGATTGAAAAATGTGTGTATTATTGTTGAGATGGTGCACACATGTTATTGTACAGTCTTATGGCAGTGGGCAGGAAAGACCGACTGAAGCTTTGTCTTACTTTTTGGTGGAATCAGTCTGTGGCAGAATGAACTTCCATCTGCCAAAGTTCAACATAAAGCAGGTGAGGTGGATTATCCAGGATAGCACTGATCTCATCCACCATCCTCCTCTCTGCTACGGCCTCCAGACTGTCCAGTTCAAGTTCAACTACAGATTTACAGTCTGTTGCCCTCACTAGCCTTGATGACACCTCCTCAATAAACAGCAAAGAACAGCGGACTAGCTACTAAAGACTAACATACTCCTGATAATATTACTGTCAAATTACTGCAATGCTGTGTTAGTCTGTCAGCTGATGACTAAACCACCCAGCAGCCATAGAATGAAACAGTGGTGCAGTTGGTAGAGTGGCCTCCAAGCAACTCTAGGGTCAGCGGTTCTCGACACAGCTCTTCTTGGCCATGTGTTGAATTGTCCCTGGACAAAACACAGTAGTGACCCTGACCATGGAATGAATACAAAAATAAGGGGAACACATTAAGGGATTCAGCCTGTCCAGATCATTGTCCTGCAACTCCAGACCACTTTTTCAGCAAATAGGGATCAGGCTATGTTTTTTAAGGCTTTAACAAAGTGTATTATCCCTTGATTTGTAATTATGATAATTGTTTCTGTAGTATACTAAGTATACTTCAAGTATAGTAAGTATGCTTATATCTATGTACTTCTAGTATACTTGCAAGTATACTATTTTTCTTGGGACTAAATTGTCCCACTTTTTAGGTTATAAAAGTATACTTGAAGTATACTAGTATAGAAAGTATACTACTTTCCAGTTTATTTTTACTGTAGTTCCTAGATGATCAAAATATTCTATCCATAAAGTTCACTTCTGAGTAGTTTTTTTTACTTCTTCAATATTGAACTGAAAAAACCTTAATAGTTGTTTGTTTATAAAGTTAAACTACTGAAATGCATGCTGGGTATTTCTATATAACTGTCAGTATACTTAAGTATAACTACAAGTATACTTTTCTATGTACTTGTCAGTTTACAGCAAGTATACTTAAGTACTACTTTGTTTAGTTTACTTCTGATAAATACTTAAAAAGTAAACTAAAAGTATACATGCTCATTTTTAGTTTAAAAAAGGATAGTAATAGTATACTTAAAAATACCTTTTTGTGGGGTGGTTTGGAAGATTTTGACTGAATGGTCTTCAAAGATAACATGTTTTACTTTCTGCTTAGCTGCTGTTACCTTTAAGTTGCATCACTCAAGAATCCTTCTGACTGGAGAAACTCACCACCTTTGGTATTTTTACAAGATCCTGGGTTTTGTCATTCAGCCCAGTAGCAGTAAGCACCAGAGAACAGACTTTCATTTGTCCTACTGCAGCAGTTTGACTGTAAGTTGTGGTGCTTGTCACCATGTTTCTAGCAAGACCAGGATCCATTTTACCCACGTAAGTTAAATTATCAAGTCCATATGCAGTGTGCACAATGTGCGGTGTCAGTTTTAAAGGCCTAGTACGGTGATTTCTGGGGTTCACATTTCACCACTGAATCAAATGTTTAACGCAATAAGGAGGTAAACTGACGTAATGACCTAAATAATCTATATATCTTTCTCTCAGGTATTCTGTTCTTCACAACGGGAACCACACAGAGCAGGAGAAGACATCTCTGCACACCCATATAGAGTCTCACGAGTCCTGTTTGTGACCAGCAATGGCTCCGCAGTCACATCTCCGACCTCAACGACCTTGGCTCTCTCACCGTCACCGCAGGAGCCAATGGAAACACTGCAGCCTTCACCCAACTGGAGCTGAAATCCAACACAGATGCGATGAATCTGACAGAGCTCCAAACACCAGAACGCTTTCGGGATGCAGACAAAGAACGTGACATTGTCAGGGGTTCATCTGGTTATAGTTTTGGTTAAAACTTGACCGGAGGTCTCTTGAGGTAGCAGGGAGTGGAATAAAACCAGCTTTCTGTCTCTGTACTCCTATTTCTGTCATGATAGTTCTCTATTCTGCAGGGCTACATAGACAGAGCTTGCACATATGCACTGGACCAGAGCCAGCATGTGACTGTGATCCCATCAGCATTCCCACTGGCCGCTCCCTGGTAAGTCCAGGTCGTCTTGTGGAGAACTGGTGGCTTCAGTGGAGCTGATTTTCACAACACAAGATGTGATAAAGGACTGTGTTTGGGAATCATGGAAGTCAATTATGTTGCCAAAGCTATTGGATATACACACAGTGGTTATGTTTCTGATTATTAAATGAGGCTCCTTGTTGTTTTCCAATACAAAATCTGAAAGATTTTACAAGGCTGGCAAAAATGAGCTTTTGAAAAAAGTGTTATTTTTGGAAAGAGGCAAAGTTTAGAAGAATATTTCCTTTGCTGAACATCACATATAAAGCATCATGTGTTTTAGCCTTAACATAAAGCAGAGCGTGTTCATTTCCCAAGTCGAAACGTCTCCCTGCTTTGCTAAATCCTCACTAAGCTGAAAGGAAAATGCAGATGCAAGGTTGTGTTAAATCCTCAAAAATGTTGAAGTGCATTATTATAGTGGCTGCTAGCTCACACTCTGTGTTCATCACTTCACGAGGCTCTGTCTGAATCATTGTTTTCAACTTCCAACCCCTGGGTTATCCACCGCCACGCAGGCATTGAGATGATGTTGGGGCATCTGTGTCTCGTTATGGTGGTTTGTATGATTGTGAAGGTTTTTACAGTGAGTGTGTCTGTATGTGTGTTTTTATACGAGTTTGCCTCGGTGGGTGTGTGTGTGTGTGTGTGTGCAAATGTTAGCATGTATGAAGTTTTCTTGCAATATGTCATGTTGTTTTGCTACTACACCATATCAATACACAATTCTTTCTTCTCCGCTGCTTAAAAGACATTTCTCCTGCACATTACCCTCTCTCTCTCTCTCTCTCTCTCTCTCTCTCTCTCTCTCTCTCTCTCTCTCTCTGTGTGTCCCCTAGTTCTTTTGAACTACAGCGTAAAACTTTGCTGAAAAAGCCCCTCACTGTCCCCAAAGGCTGAATCTCACTAAATCATGAATCACTAGTTACACACCACAAAGTATTAATTAACGCTGCTGACACTTGAAAACACTGTGGGAAAATGTCTCCATTGAGACGAGTGAAATTGAATCATAATTTTATGCATGTGAAGGAATAATCAGTCCTTAAACTATCGAAGAAATTAAAAAAAATTCTCTTTTTATTTGAAACATATATAAGGAAGTTTTCTTTTCATTGTACATTTGTTTTCCTTTTTCATTTTGCCCCTTAGGCCTGCAAAAATAGTTTTGATGCGGAATAACAGTATGGAAAATATATTAAAATGTTTTGACTGCGTAGTGGAAGGAAGGAAGGAAGGAAGGATGGTTAGCAAACAGCAAACATTGCTTGTTCCATTCCTAGTCAATAGTCTTATTGCTATTACAGCCTAATTTGTTAAGTGTTCTCAGTGCTAACAAAATGCTATTTCCTACAACCAGCTGGTCAAGACAGTGAAACAGTTGGATAGTTTTCTCGGATGTGGGAGATCAAACCAGAACTTTAAAGAGTAAATGTTGAACTTGGCACATTCACCATGTGGAGAGGTACGTCGCTCTGTGTCTGCTGGATGTAAAAGTCCACAACTGCCTGTGAGACTTTGAGAAGGGATGGGATGTGCTTGTACTGTAAATGCACCATATACTCCAGCCATTTTTTCTTCTTTTGGTTTATGGTTCATGGTTTATCTAATTGTCTTCTATATTAAAATGAATGACAACCAGTAAACATGTCATCCAGAGCCAAAGGCACAGAAACAGTGAAGTGAACTTTCTAATAAATGTAACACAGAACACATAAAGCCCTCTCAAATCAGTTAATTAGATGACAAAGCAAGGCCAAGAAATTGGAAATACTGGGCAGGCAACTAATTACAAATCCTAGCAGAGATTAAGCCATTGACCCAGTTAAGGAAGTCACAGTTTAGAGAAAATATCCTGAAGCTTCAAAAGTGACAACAGCTGCCATGTTACTGTATAGATGCATAAAGTTAGCTACACAAAATAAATCAATGAATGTAGCAATCTGCATCCAACTATTTGAGTATTGTTGACCAAAATATAAATACTAGTAAATTTTATAGTTTTTATATTATACTGTATCCAAAATGTTTTGAGTATCTGCCAAAACTTTCATCATTCATATGGTGGTCAACATGGGATGTCTTGATTATGTTTGTACAATGGATTTAAATGACCAAATTTCTGCAGTTCTCTACTGTCAATCTAGGTGCTGAGTGTTTTACAAATGATTTATGCCAAAATATAACTTAGTACGTTCACAGCCACTTTCCAAGCATAGATTACATTTTTAATACTCAAAGACACGTTTTGGGATAAAGTATTGCTTTAAAGTCCATGTGGATTCTGTGTTTTGATCAAGGACACTTCTGCATAGTGAAAGGTTGCTTTCATGGTGGGTGTAAGTAAGAGTAGAGCTATGGCACTGTAGCCAGACATCCCACCAAGACTTAAGGCAGTAGAAAGAAAGGGTCACATAAAATTGATTCACAATTGGCCAAATCACGGCCACTTTTGAGTCTTGAGACCAACCACAGTCAGAACACCTTTGAGTCCAGACTGTGGTTAATCCTCAACCCTTGGTGTTCTACTCAAATCTCCAAGTAGCCAAAATGGCTGGCTGTCTGATACACCAGTTTTCCCCCCTTACCCTTAGCCTATGAATTGTCAAATCAGTGGTTATAAGTCCAAAAGTTTAAATGGCAATTCAAGAAGGCTTTTAATCTTGCTAAATGCTCTTGGACAAGTTTTCCTCTCTTTTACATCTTTTTGTTGTCAGTTCAGTCGCAGCTCGACTTATAAATTCTCTAAAAAACCCATTAAAAGTTCTTCGGTATGCTGTGATGTTGATGGTGTAGCAAGCTGACGCGGATGCATACAGATGAAGGTCCACCACAGTGGTTTACTATACTGATTGCTGAATTACTGCAGCACTTTTGTGGAGAGTTTTGCTCAACTTAACGAAATCACAGCTGTTTGTGCTGCAGGATAAGTGCATGAAGGTGTGTAACTTTTTGTGGCTGCTTCAGTAATATTGATTTTGTTAAGTATGAATGATTTTTTGTTCAGCATCAACCAAGTTTTTAAAATATTTCCCTTTTTTAGTGATGAACAAGCATTTCTTTCTTTTTAAATGTTTTATTTGATGCTTTCAAACTGTGACCTCTTCCATAATTGAAGCACAAGCACTTTTGTGATTTAAGAAATATCAATGTAGCAGTTGCACACTTAATATATACAGATTAATGTTAAGGTATATGCATAAATGGAGTGATTTCTATAATTGATAATCTGTCCCTGAAAAACAACCCATGGGTTTGCTTTTGTTTTTAGGTAGATCTGAATATTATTTATTTTTCAATATACAATATATTTAGTTGATATAAAGAACATTTTCCAGGAGCAGCTGAATAAGTAAGAGTGAGGATTGTAAAGTAAAATTCTTTAAAAAAAAAAAAAAAAAAAAAAAAAAGAAAAAAAAA
>OMLM01001132.1:43585-72989 GCA_900302695.1 Helostoma temminkii
TAAATAAAATTTTTTAAAAAAAAAAAAAAAAAAAAAAAAACTAGGAAAATCATAATTAGTATTTTGATAGTACATTAAATAAATTCTATCAGATTTGTTAATTCATGTTTCACTAAAGCTGTAATGATATTTTCTTTAGTCTCGGTAAATTAGACATTCCCTTCTGATTATTTTTGGATTTCCCACAAATGGAACTTCAGTCAAAGTAAATCATGAGTCTAAACTGATTGAAATTGTCTAATGTTTGATTTGTATTCCTCAACAAATGACACAAAGCGTAAAAAAACACCACCACGCCGCCACATCTAGCTTTGTCTGTTGGATCAATATCAGTTCATTTGAGTTTTTCAGGCATCATTAACTGAGCAGAATAACGAAGGCATCTTTGTTTTTTACCTTAAGACGCCGTTGTGTCCTGGCACTCGCCCTCTTATTCTGCACAGTGAGGCCACAGATGACTGGGAACAAAGACTCCAGAATATGAACTAAATAATGCACAACTCCAGAGAGGCATTTTGGGTCCTGACAGGATGTGGATTCTGCCTCTTTTAAGGGGAATAACATAGATGTTTTCAGCATCTTCAAATCAACATCTTTCTTTTAAAGCAAGCATCTGTTTGTTGTTGTACATTAGTATTAAAGGAGGCATTTTACTTTTCTTTATTCTGCTGACTGCAGTTTCCATGGCATCTGTGGAGGCTTAATGTCAGGCTGTGTGTTCTGTCTTGTGTGGAGATGCGTGTGTGTGTGTGTGTGTGTGCGCAAGTGAGATGCTTCTCGACTGTCTAAATTTAGGAAACTCAATCGCCTGCCTTCATGAAATGTAATGGGCCAAAGAATGTAGGAATGACCATTTTTGGAGGCGTACAGTGGCACACATCACAAACACCAAGTCAGAGACCAGCTGAGAAATTTGAGGAGTCATAGATACTTGAGGAAGAACATAGAAACATCAACAAAACAGTTAGAGCATCAACATGAATTTGGATTCAACTTAACTCCCATCAGCCCGAACTCCTCAGTTATTTATTGGTACAGTAATTGAGCCTGGTGTTTCCATGTGATGGTGAACTCAGAGTGCTGAACAGTCAGTTGGCTCTGATCATCTTAGCCATCAAAAGCTTTTACTACAGAAAAAAAACACCTGAGGTCTTAATGCTCATGTTAATAACCGAGTGGAGAGTTTTTTTTTTTAAGCTGACATCAACAGTGATGAAGGAAGCACAAAGGTCAGTGTCTACATCTGTTCTACACCTCAAGCACCCGAATGCAGCGCAGCCTCAGGTCCTGAGGAGCTCGACCGCAGCCACAGACACAGATTAATGTCCCACCTTTACTCAAAGGAACATTTTACTTAAGGTAGTTCAAAGTCTCCTTCAGGTAATGTGGTAAAAAAGAAAAAAGGCTGACTGTACAGTGTGTTTCACAGGAATTGTTGAGTCACTCCATCATCTGTTCACTGTTGCATTGAACCACTTGTTATCTGAGACACCTTTAAAATTATCCTGAGCTCATAATTGTGTTACAGAAAAAGCAGCTGGAGATTAACTCATTAACTACCAATACAACCTGAACCAGTCATTTATAGAATATAGTATAAATCCTGGACTCAGCTAAATTCTTATTGAAATCACACCTTACTACTGGTAAAGTACAAAGCACAAAGAACAATCTTTCGAGTAATTCAAAACTAAAATAACAATTGCTCTTTGACAAAGTCTTATTTTATGTTAGTTTTCTGTTTGTATCTTGCTCATAGCAAATCAGACAACATGCAACAAAGAAGAAAAAATTCAGAAGCAAAGCAAATCAGGAATATCAGGTGCCCAATGATGGAAAATCAACACGTCTGGTTAGTTTAGAGCCACAAGTACAGAGTTTGTACGTCCTCTGCTAACTGTGTGCAGCCCAATGACACAGTCAGCTCCTTCAGCAAGAAGCTGAGATGGTGATTGGTGAGGATTGTCTTTTATTCTCCTGAATAAATCAAGAGGATGGAAGGTAATTAAGGTTTAATGTAATTCCATCAAGACTCCATCCATTTTCCTTTCACCTTGAGCAGAATTTGTAGCCTTTTAAAGCCTCTTAAATATCCTGTGATACAACATACATGTCATAATTATGTCCAAATTCTCTTTGGAAACTGTTCATAGTCGATAGCTTAGTATTTCTTCCAGTACAGAAACTCTGGTAAACGAGAGTTTATTCACCATAATCACCGAGTGTCCGGTTTCATTCATATTTGACAATCTGGTGTGGCTTCTTTTTTTTCAAATGCTGGATTATATTCCTCATGTAACCTAAAGGTAATATTTGGCACAGCCTCTTTGCCTTTTCATTTGCAAAATGAAAATCTCCCATGGACATATTTTAATCATCTTACCTGCCTTATTAAATGTCTGATACAGCCATTGTCGAAGTCTTACTTTGCAAAACGTATTTGTAGAAAAGTGCTGAAAAATAAAAGACTGCAAGGAATAGTTTGGTAACTTATGACTGGGAGCCTGTTGTTGGGCTTTTCAGAATAAAGGACTAGTTTGGATTCCTATAAAACAGAGTTTCCAAGATGGCTGCCATTTTTTTTGGTGACTTCCTGATTTTTATTCCTTGTCACTCCTGCTCTGTATCTCTTTCGTCTCAACAAAAAATATTCATTTACTTTTGCAGCTTCACAGCATGAATGTGTAAATACAGAAAAAAGCTCCCACCAACTGTCCAAAGGAGATAAAAAACAACTTTTATAATACTCTTCAGTATTTATTTTGACAGAACAAAATGGGTATTTTCATGTATTAAAAAAGCATAAAAGGCTTCTCTTTCAGGGAGCTGAAATGTGTATGACTTTTTTCTGTTGCTATGTGACAGTTCTGATAAAGGCTAATTAAAGATTAAAGAGATGTTGATAATCCCGTTGTTGACTTCCTTTGTGATTTCGATAACACCGCACATGTCAGTTAGACAGAACATGATGAACGTGGAGCAGATAAAGCGCTCGCTTCACTCAAATGATTTCCGTTTCCTCCCCGAGCTAAGCTACGGCCTCTCTTTCTGTGTTTCCGCTTTTGTATGTGAAGCTTTGACATATTGACAACTCAGAAAGATTAAGTCCGGAAGAAAGACTCCTAAAGATAAAGGACATAAAGAGCTGCTTCTTAGCAGAGATACACAAGAGTGATGGATATACGCCGTATTCCATACATCTCAGCTTTGTCTGGCTGAAAGTCTCCCTCATTTACAAGCCAAGTGAATTACTCTGAGACTGCTCTGTCATTGCTTTCATTGTATTGATCACTTTTAAAAGATATTCCATTGGTATATTAGTTCTACGAAATATAGAATAGCAGCATCATTTGGAAAGCTGGCATCAGTAGATATTGGGTATTTATTGCTTAAAAACTGTTACATGTTATGCTTTATATTCTAATCAGTTATTAGAAGGCTTTTAAAAAATATTTTAGTCATTTTGTCCTCAATAAGACAGAAGAGAGTAGTGAGCTGTTAACTCACACTACACTTTTTAATCTGCCTTTTTGTAGTTGATACCCTTTGGCTTCTCCAGTAAAGTTCATCAACTAAATTATCTTATCATATTAAGCATATTAAGATTTGTAGAGGCATACAATGTCCTACTGAAAGAGGTCAGCAAGAGGTTGAGACTAAATTCTGGTTGCATTTATTTTGAAAAGGCACCACAGGAAGCACTTGGGTTCTAGCTGAGGTTGGAACTTTATTGTGGGATGATCCAGTCCACATTGTTGATTTTAAATGTGTTGCAGATATTTGGAATTTCTTCATGCCTCAATCTTAGTCAAGACTTTTAGACACAAAATGTAAAATACCACAGTGGCAATGAACCAAGCTCACTATAGTTTATAATGCGTCTTCTGACAGGAGCCATGTGGGAAATTAGACTGGGAAATTGCTCAAACTGCAAACAGCTGAGAAGAATTTCTGACATTCCAGAACTGAATGTCTGAGAGCCAGATCATTTATCGGTCCAATGATTAATAAGGTGTCATGACCTCACTTGACTGAAAGCCGAACAACAGCTGATCTGGCTGAAATTAGTTGGGGGTGACCAATTCAGGACCTTAATCAGTTCAGTATCTGACATATGCCACTGCAGCATCCCAAGGGTCACAAGTGCAAGCAGCCTCCAAGCTGTATTACTGTATCTATGATCTTAGGAACAATGTGTATGGGCAAGTCACATATTAAAGTAACAGGCCTTAGACAATTTTAAAGTGCAGTGCAGAAAAGATCCAACGTTCCACTATCAGATGGATAATATAGTAAAATAGTTTTTTAGTTTATTTTGAATTATAACAGTTGTACTGAAGTAGTAAGTTTCCTGTCATGCAGTTTTACCGAAAACATGTGCAAGTAGACAGATTTAGCACGTGCACAACAAGTGACAACAGGCTTTCATTCAAAGTCATGGCACAGGTACTGTGTCAGAGAAGAATAAAGAATGAGGTATTCCATGTCAAGTCACATGTGTTGGCTAGAATGTGAGAGCTAAAAATATGCTTGCCCCTTCAACCTGCCAACTGTTTTGCTGTTGCTTCTTGTTGTTATTGTTTTATGACCTGTTATTTTCCCTCTTTCTTTCCACTCACCCCAACTGGTTGAGGCAGATGACCGCCCACCCTGAGCCTGGTTCTGCTGGAGGTTTCTTCTGTTAAGGGGAGTTTTTCCATTCCACTGCCTCCTAATGCTGCTCGAGGGGGATTTGTTGTGTTTTGTCTAGTTGTATTGTAAAATTGTGTAAGGTATATTTAAAATAACAAATATTATACAGAATACTGTATATTACTACATCATTTTTACAAGCACACATAGACTGTATGCTGTATAGCAGCTCACTGTATGTGGACTCAAATATACACAAAACCACACTAACATCATTTATTATTTTAGTTTTTGCATTTGGATGTAAATTAACCGAAAACCTTCAATAGCAACTCATGTCAGTCGTGTCACTCGAGGCACAAACACACGGCCAACATCCCTGTGAAATGAACTTAGTTGGACTTTTTCCTGTTTGTCTGTTTTTCATTGAGGCTGTTAACTGCAGGCCAGCAATGATGGAGCAGCACAATGGAGGGGAAAATGAGAAATTAAAAATGATTGGTTAGAGTGCTGAAAAAGACACAAACAAATCAAAGCCCTGCGCTCAATGATGAGACTCATGCACACAAATGCATACAGTATGTACAAACCCTAGTCCAATGTAAATTATATGCATATGCATGATCACATACACTAAAAAAACACTCATGTGGACACATGAATAATAAGGCACACTGATGTATTAATGATTAAAGTAGTGACTTTGCTTTTTCCACATTTCTCCTGCCTGAACTTCAGTTTTTGTTTCATGGCTTGTAGTTCGGCTTCGCTTTGCTTTGGCAGCATGTTTGGGATTCAGCTCAGTGTTTATCTCCACAGGCCATAATTTCTGCAGAGCATCGATGGAGAGTCAAGCTGGGAGAACAAATATCCTCAGTGAAACACTCATCATCTAGAGGAACACGCTTTACACAGCATGGAAAGGCATTGTGCTGAGTCCCAGAGATGTGCTGGGGGTTTAAAATATGTTTCATTTAATTAGTTAGAGGATTTAAATATCACGATGTGACCCGTGAAAGACTTGTGACCTGTCCAGGGTGTACCCCGCCTCTCACCCAATGATAGCTGGGATGACTTTGGCAACCCTTAAGAGGAAAAGCAGTTAGGATAATGGAAAATTCTGATAAAAATGTAAACTTGTAGAAGTAGAAGCCCAACAGTAACGGCCTTATCACTTTCCAGAGTGCACAGCTCAGGGGTTGGTTAATCTACATATACTCACTCTGACTATGGCCTTGAGGTCTGTCCAGGATGTACCCTGTGCCTCTTGCCCAGTGCCAGCTATGATCAGCACCAGCTCCTCTGTGACCATCAAATGGATGACAGGTAAAGATGATGGACTTGACTGATGAATCGGAAAATGATAACAATTAAACTTGGATTTGACTGACTGCTGCCATCAACAAGTTATTGAAATCCAACTGATCGGGTAAGTTTGCAGATTTTTTTTTAAATAGTGTCCTCCCAGTGGGTTTTCCCTCATTCTGTTGCTTGCAGACTGGTGGTGGTCATATAGTCCATCAGAATGTAGACTGCACTACCATACATTCACATTATTCTTTCCAAAAACCTAATTGTGAACAATGTGCAGTGTGTTTTCATTTTTTAACTAGGTGCTTGCAAACAGAAAAATTTCAACAAACTACTCCTGCAAAATAATATAGTATATAGGAAGACATTCGCATCATCACTGGCATATGAAACATAATGTGGTTCATTGCCAGTTCAAAGTATTTGTTGAGATTATAGTTTATACACAGCAGTAAGCCTAGAACATGTATAGAGTCTTTGCAAGTCAGAATTTAGAAAGTTAAAAATAAAAATGAATCTTTAAATGACTTGATTGATTTGATACTGCTTCACGTTTGCTAACTAAATCTCTTAACTAAGCCTATGAACGTGTTTTTCCTTATTTCTGCTTTTCATGTACAGCGGTACCTGCCAATTAAAAAAAGAGACAACGATGACATAACCAATAAAAGAAAAACATAAAGCAATTGAGACAAGAGTGGCAGACAGAGATAATGAAATTAGCGAAGCAGTCAGCCCACACACTGAGTCAATACAATCAACGAGAGAACATCCGTCTAAATGGAGTACGACTCTCCGACGGTTCCTTGTCTGTGGCAGTGACAATCATGTCAAGGGAACAGACGTTAATACATGAGTCTACAATATCCCAGCTCGCAGTTAAACCACATCATGCATCTGTCACACTGATTAAAGAGCCTACTGTACATCTGAGGTTTTGAAATGTAAACTGGTTTTTAATATCTGGAATTATTTCTAAAATTAAATCATTTTCCTAAATCTAAAACCTTTCACAGTAATTCTGAATAAATAAATTTGAACTGACTGTAAATGTAGCTGATGCTAGTTTGCAGCAGCAGTTAAAAAAATCTTTCAACCTGTCTTCACTAGTGCATCTGTTAGACTAAAATCAGTAAATGCAGGTAATGAATGCAATTTCCCCATTGTTTTCTTATTCTTATTCTTATAAATGACTCTGGTCCTTTAAAAAATGGTCTGCTTAGAGATCACATCTTGTGAGACTAAAGGTACCACTCTGGATTTTTGTTGTGTTGTGGGGCGTCTCTATACTTAATCCAAATACTGGATTATAGTTCAGTTTGTCCTGTAGTTTGGCAGCAGGAGCCACCAGAAATTTCTACTAATGCAGAGTTTTACTTATTTTGTGAACATTTCATGTCAAACTGTAGTCAACACATATATATGTATAAGAAAACTATACTGCTATACTGTATACCATGCTTAGGTACATTATGTTAAGACACCTCTTACTATAACGTACTCCAGTTCGACTCCACCACCCACACTGATCTTAATATTGACCTAATAATATTTCTGACAGTTTCAACTTAAATACCAAAGAAATACAACTTTGTAAATGTAGAATTCATGGCAGAGTTGTATTTGATTGCATTAGATTGCACAGGTGGCCATAATGTTATGCCTGATTGTTGTATGTATATGTGTGTGTACACAGTAGCCTATAAATGTTGACTATCCTTATAAGCACTTTCTCTCTCCTCCTTCTGATCATGTTCCACATATAACTAGCTGATGTCTTGTCTAGTCCCTATTGTGTCCACAGGAAGTCTATTGACTTTTAACACTGAATCGTGGAAAGACTCCAGTGCAACAGTTAAGATGATTTCCTCCTCAAGGCAGAGAGAAAGTGAACAGAAAGATAGTTCAACATAAAGTCATACTTCCAACCTTTGAATATTTGTCAGATCTATATGTACGCATTACTAGTTTGCGTAAAAATGTAGATATTTTTACATGGAAAAATCATTCTGTGGGTGTGTGTTATGTAAATTAACTGCTGCATCTATGTTTTCTCCATTAACAAGGGATCAGTCAGTGAGATAATCAAATCATATCAGGTCAGGAAATCCATTTCATTTCATTCTGAAGTTAATGATCTTGAATAAAGTGAGAGAAATATGGTTATTTACTATATAGAATATCACAGATTAATATTATAATAATATATAATAATATATTAATAATATTCTCTGGGATATGTGAATGATCAGAGAAAACTGTACTCTGTCAATTATGTGCTCACTTGTAATGAAGCTAATATTAAATATGGTAAACAGATGCATCCATCCATTTACTATACCACGGGCATGCTGGAGCCTCTCCCAGCTGTCATGGGGCGAGAGGCGGTGTACACCCTGGACAGGGCTACATATAGACAAACAACCATTCACACTCTCACACCTATGGGCAATTTAGAGTCCCCAGTTAACCTAACTGCTTGTGGGAGGAAGAGAGAACCCACACAAACATGGGGAGAACATGCAAACTCCTCACAGAAAGACCCTGGGAATCAAACCCAGGACCTTCTTGCTGTGAGCCACCCTAAACAGATGCAGTGGTGGTTAATTTTAAGATCCAATGCCCCCTGGAATCACATTTTTACAAATCCATCTCTATTTACTTTCAAACAAATCCAAAATCCTGATTATGTTCTCATTTAATTTTTGAAGAAAATAAATAAATGTAATGCCTTCAGACTTTTGGAGAGAGAGAGTCAGTGAGGCGAACAATGACACACAGATTGACTCAGACGGAAACAGACTGATTAGTCTATCAGTGTAAACTGGAGCAAATTAGCTTTGGAAGTGATTACATTTCTATACAAATAAACATTCACAAATATGTTTTATAGAAAAGCTAATTGCAGCCAGATTAAGTTTTCATCATAATAAAGTTAGAGACAGACTGTGGTCTGGATTGGAACGAACACACAATCTTTCTCTAACCATATGTAGCAAGGTGGGAAACAGTTGTGTAAACTGAAACTCTTGGGGATATCCAGGGATACTGGGGAACACTTTGATACCTCAAAACAGGAAGTGATGTAATTCTTCCTGCAGATTACAACTGTTTTATAAAGGTAATTGTTCTATAAAATTGGACTGTAGCTCCGAAATATTAGGTTAGAAACATTTAAAAGTGGATGTTAGTGTCTAATATCTAGTATTCGTCGATGCTAACAGTGATGTCAGGATAGGTCTAGACTCTAGAGCGTGACCTGTGAGAGGCCTGAACGATGTCCAGCCATGAGTTAATGCTTCCTTACAGAGATACTGAACAGTCAGTGTTTTGTCAAAGCTCTGCATTCATGGCAGCCTGGATTTTCCACAAGAACTGTGAGTTTTTTCTTTTATTGAACCAAGGTTTCATGTTTGTTATGCTAATGTTATTAATGTTTAAAGTTCAGAATGAAGAACCCAAAATACACTGCTGTACCCTGTGATGCTCACATCACTTCACCTACCTTACCATTCCTGCCTAAACCCAGCTTCTCCAGAACAGCTCAAAAACTCTGGATTCAAACCTGCACATTATACTGTAAGTAGCGCTTCAGTCATTCAAAGAATACGTTGCCTCATAACATAAAGATAGCAAAATGTAATTGCAGTGGCAGATTAGTCCCACATGGAACATAATCTTCACGAGACAGGGTTAATGAAATAAAGTGGTTATTGGCAGCAGGTGTCTCGAGGATGAAATCAATTACAGAGACTAATAACGTATCCAACTGACAATCCAATACTGAATGAAATCAAGATCAGGTGGAACAGGACCTATGTGCATGCATTAAACTGAAGATGTGCCTAGTTACATGAGCAATGGGACGTACCAGAAGTACATATTACGTTGAGAGGGATTAGATTTCCTGCTTTTTGGCTAGAAGGTCTGATCACATTGTTTCTACATAGCTTATGTTGTCCTTTTCAGATGTACAGTACCATTTGCCACCTGTCACTGGAGAGCATATCCCACTTGCATGCCACATGACAGATATGGCCACTTACTTAACTGCACTTTACTATTACCATCATTGCATCAGTGGCGATGATTCCTGCCAGCACAAGGCACCAGGTGGGACCGTCGCACCGCTGCTGTTTAACTGATACCAACGAGCTCCTCATTTGGTCTTTATGGTGTTTGGTTGAACCGCAGAAGCTTAATCTGTGGAAGAAAGCACAGCTGTATAGAGGACACCTTTTCATGTTCTCTTTGTGCATTTGAATTTGAGATATTAAAGTGTAATGTGACGAAAGATTAAACCTGATACATAATAGTCAAAATGTAAATTCCTTGATATCTTTTGAAACATGGTTTAATTTCCCTTAATAAAATATCGCATGGAAACAGCCCCCACGGCTTCATTGGAGCTAAAAGTATAGGCATTCTTCATTCTCTACTTCACATTTTCTCCACTCCATTAGAAAGACTGACAGTGGGCCATTATTCCTTCGTCCGCATTAAATCTTTTCATTTCTAGCCCAAAAAGTTAAATGGATTTTTTCACTCACAATGTCCATTTGCAGCCTGTCTGTAATTGTTCTGGTTTGAGGAGGCAGGGAACATTTAATAATAGATGTTGAGGAGGAAAAAAAAAAAAAAACAGAATCACACCATTGTTCCCTGGTCTGCGTGTCAGACATTTGAGGTATGGTGGCTGTGATTGGCAGACAGGAAAATCACAAGCACAAAGTGCATAGCAATGAGCTGACTCATTTCAAAGTGTGTGACATTATTCTTTGTTTTCTTTAATATTTATTTTGTCTAGTGGCATCAGGCATGATCAAGGGGCTTTAGAACAGTGCAGGGGTAAGTAAAGGCCTCTCTAAAGCTTCATGTTGCGTTTGAGAGCTTCAGGTCTAAAAACACAATCTATTCAGCATCAACTGATTCCAGCAGGAAAATCAAAAAAGTAAACAGCAGAAATCTAGCTGAGTCACACTAGTGTGGTAACCCCTCTGACTCTCCAGCTACGCTGCATCATCTTTCATGTCCCACTAGGAAGAATTTTTTCTTTCATTTTCACAAAAAAAAGCTGTCATGAGGTAAAACTGAGTCTATTTGTGTCTTTTCTTAAGCAAAATAGTTGTCAGATGTTTGTATCGCCACCACAAACCCCATCCATGGCTTTCATTCACTTCATTCTTCTATACTGCATGCTAGTGCAGTAAATAAGATTTGGAATGCACGATATGTCTGCTCTTTATTTACTCATCTCTGTGGTGAATCAGCATCACTTTTTATGGCTTGTTAATGTAGGGTCAACATAGAGATGACTGAACTACCATTGATGGAAATAGTTTAGGGGTCAGAGTTTGTTAAACCTGTTTTTCTGGAACAGTTCTCTGGCTATGAAGTCAGATCAGAAAGTTTAATGGTGTTTTCACATATCGGTGTGTTTGCTCTGGTACGAATCATTTGAGAACATTTTCCACTTGGTTTGGTTTCGGTTTCCGCTTATTGGTCAGCTGTGTTTGCCATGGGAACAATAAAGTAAATACAGGAAGAAGAATAAAACTTAATAGCTTTCTCGTTTTGTTTCGATATGTATTCTCACCAGTGGGACTGCACCAGAGTTTGCACCGTGATTTGCATTAAGACCACTTCTATCTGGGGATCTCAGTGTGATTACTGTGTTCACACCACACATCATTAACTTGAGTTTGATTCAAACAAACTAAATCCTGTACATGTACGTGTCAAAGTACAAGAGCATCAGACTGATGAAACTTCTTGGATGAGTAGTGAAACTTTTTGACCTAACGAGAAAGAAGTCCAGTTGCCATGACCACTTGCAGATAAAACCTAGATGACTCTTAAACCTAGTGTTAATTTGGGACTGTCACCAATCGATGTTAAAATCAAAATTAAGTTGCCACACTTTGTTTTGTTCTAACGTAATGAAATTCCTGGCTAAAGTTTAATTCAAACATAAGTTACTCCTCTCAATATCTGAGCAATGCAAGGCAGGTTACACTGTTATCGGTATAACAGTGAAGCATTGTGTTTTCCTGTGGTGACGAGTCCTGTTTGAATAATAAGACAAAATGTCTTTGCAGGAACTGGTAAAATATGTGGATTCTCTCCTCTGACTTCCAGAAGGCAAAGAGACACTCACAAAGGTTTCAGCCACTCTATATTGTCCCCAAGCCTTAATTTTGGTATGTTTTTACTATTTTTATTTTGCAACTGCACAACAGAAAAGACCCACAACTTGATGGCAAGCTGGCAGAGTAATGTCCATTTATTTTGCCCCCAGTGAAACAAAACTGGAACTGTGCACAGGTACCGGTTTGTACTAGTTTGTATCTGCCCCCGTAGTATTTATGTGAGTAAATGATTTGTAAATTGCGTGTTAAAATGCCATTGTTCACCTTTATACATGTATAAAAAAAGAGTACACCCCTAAATAGCAATGTAGGCACCAGATAAGAACATATACAATCAATAAAACCATGGAGTGGAATTTCAAGTTGACAGTAACTTATCACAGTGACAGTTGAGTGTCTTTGGGGATCGATACACATTAGGCACAGCCAGCAGTTCTGGCGTTAGGATGCATGCACAGAAAATAAACCATCTATCCCTTCACAGTCAGTTAAACGGATAAAAATGTGGAGTAGTTTTACACTGCTGACTAAGTAGTATTTCTCTTCCTGGGTCTCAGCACCCATACGCTGCTGCAGGAAATCAGGAATCTGTGACCATAATGTATGTTTATGTTGTACTCAACATGCATCAACTGTGCTGCAAATCATGAAATGGGCAAACTACCAAAAGCACAACAAATCACCCACCAATAATATTAGTAAATGGTTATTTATTGATTGTCTTATGTGTCTAAAGCTTCACACTGATTATGTTATGATCCATGTCTTTGTTTCAGTTACTTCAGTTTTTGCCCTAGTTTTTCTTGCCGCTTCTCATCTACACCTTTACAGAAAACAAGTATACTTCAAGTGTAGTAAGTATGCTTATGTCTATGTACTTCTAGTATAGGAATTATACTATTTTGACTGAATTGGCTCCACTTTTTTAGTTTATAGAAGTACACTACAAACACACTTTTATATATACTGTTAGTTTCTAGTGATGTAATAGTAGTATACTTTCTAGGTGATCAAAATGTACTTTATCCTACTTCACAGTTGATGAAAGTACACTTCTGAATATTTGTTAATTGCTTCCATGCAAACTACTGACTTCTTACCATGTTGATGAACATGATTATCGCACCTGTGTGATTGTGGAAGTAACACCTTTAAGTCTAAAGTTACTGAGAGCGATGTCACTCTTCTTACTAATGATTATAAGTTTATAATACAATTATTTACAGACCATACATAGTCTGTTTACAAGTCAAAACACCATGTCACACAACAATTTGTCACAAATTATTAATGATTGTTGTTTGTTTATAAAGTTAAACTACTGAAATGCATGCTGGGTATTTCTATATAACCAATATATATATGTCAGTATACTTAAGTATAAGTACAAGTACACTCCAAGTATACCTAGACTTTTCCATATACTTGTCAGTTTACAGCAAGTATACTTAAATAGTAATTTGTCTAGTATACCTAGAGGTGAGTACATAAAAAGTAAATACTTAATATTTATTTAAGGGATTATTATTTGAAATGTTGTTTTTGTTGTACATTGTTTGCTTATTTAGATTTAAAGTTCTTCTTTATCATAGCCTCCTGTGTGCTGGTTTGCATTTGGGTCCACCATTTTGAGAAACCATTTTATTTACCTGCCAGCAACCAGTTTAGCCTCACAGAGTAATTAAATGTGGGAATAAATCAATCTCAAAATCCAGAGTTTCCCAACTCAGGGTGAATAAAACCAGAGTTTTTACTAAACCCACTTTCTGAAATATCCTTGGGATCTTTGTCTAACCTTAACCAAAGTTCTGCTAGTGCATGAGTGGATAGGATACTGCAAAATGAGATGGTGGGGAAAAAAAATTGTCTGTAAAAATGACACTTCTCAGATTGGTGCATGAGGTGAACTATGATGCACTGCCCAGTTTTAAATAGCTATAGCATATGCTACACTTGGTGTTTCATGAACTGATTTTACCATCGTGGAAATATGTGTTCATTTGTGATTGGCACAAAACACCAATGTGGGTCACATGCCTGTGCTGTTTTGTCTTGGAAGTATTACCTGCTGCCTTTGCAGGGGAGATGCGTGCTTGGCTAGTGAAACTATTTCACATTATCCAGAGCTTAAAGTTTCATTTTAAAAGCAGAGATTCAGCTTCAAGCTGATGCACCATGATAACTGGTGATAACTGCTCAGTGATGTCTTCAGCTCAGTACAGCAGAGTCATTATTCTTAGTTTATTTATTGTTTATTTAATCAAATGACTTCATAATTATACAGTGTATGTTTATAAATCTGTTTTCATCCTTGCATATCATTTTATTATTTGTACAGTAGCCATTGATTCAGATTGATTCACAATATACACAACACTGGAATTGGGTACGGTTCCTGATTTCTTTGCAGATTAAAGTGAAAGCAGTGATGCGTGTTTGTACATTCTCAATCAAGAAAACAGCATTTATAAAATGAAATGCCGGCAAGATTAGCTCAGCTGGGACAAGTTAGAGCAAAAGGAACATGTATTTGTGATTATTTTTTATGAAAGTATGTATGTGTGTGTACTCTGGGCCAGTAGAAAAGTCCCCCCAGCGTTATAATATTCTCAGGACAGAGAAGTGTATGTCAGTTACAAAGAGGAGAGGAGATTGATGACACAGACAGAGGGAGGAAATTTGAAAGCTAGAAGGCTGCAAAGAGAAGAATGAGAAGATGTACAGTATGCACAGATATTGAATGAAAGACAAAAAGGAAAGCAAATAACATATGTAGCTGCCATCTCCTATATTAGACATGTAATGAGCTCTTGTTCCCTTCATTTATTACTTTGAGTGTGTTCTCAGCATGCGATCACCCCCAACCACAGTGGAAAGGTTTACTTTGTGCATGTTTTTGGTTTGTTATAGTTTAAATTGTCTAATTACAAACAACCTGAGGCCTGTAAACACGACTAACCACAACATTTTCAGAGGCTTGTTTACTGTGTGGAATTTTGGTTACCTGACATCATACCAGGTTAGAGGTTTTGGCAGTGCTTGGGAGTCTAACCAAATCCTATCTCTGGATTTTTAGTTTTGCATATATGACTCGAACATATATTTATTTTTTTGTGGTGTTCATTTAAACCACCTACTTCAAGCCATGTGATGTCGACATAGTTTTCTGCACTGCACTTATTGAGCAAATACATCAGGTACAATATGTTAGCATCAAGTAAAAAATAGGCTAGACACACAAAAAATAGGTAATTATGGCAGATTATATCCTTTGAAGGAAAAATTCTGAGACCACAGCGAACTCCATTTGGAAGTGCCATGTTATCCTGTTAAATAATGTCAGACTACTTTCCAGTGTGATCCTTCAGCAGTTTTATTTATATGATTTTCCCTTTGTGTGAAAAAACTGAGAGTGATTTCAAAAATGAGTCATGGCTGGCCGTTCAAACTGTTTTTTTTTTTTATATTATAGAAGGGAAAAATTTCCATGAAATCATTCCCAGCAGACTGATAACTGGTTAAATATGTAGTTACTGGATTAGTCTCTGCTCATTTGATTTGCTCGTAAAAGTCCAAACACAGACAGTGTGAATGGCATTGATTATACACAGTATGGACAAATGAAAGGGACAGGAATCACACATTTCTATTTCGTTTCTCTTCGGTAGGTTATATGTGTTTATTTGTAAGAAAACGAGTATAAATGATCTGCTCTGAGTGTATGTGTATTCCTGTGTGTCTGTGTGTGTGTCTGTGTGTGTGTGTGCCAACTGATAAAGGTGAGCGGCATGTTAACAGAAACTAAACTGAAGCCAACTCTTCATCTCCTCTGTCTCTTCTCTTCGAATGCTGAGAAGCATCAGTAGGAGCTCATGTCTGATGCGCAGGGTATTGATCAGTTGCAGACACGCACACTCTCTCCAATAAAGAATTTCATTTCAAGATGGCCTAACTCACTTGCCTGACCTAACCCTAACCCTGCGAATGGATCTGGACTGCTAACTGAGAGTAAGGCATCCTGACAGAACCTGTTAAAAGATTATTTATAGACAAGTTTTGGGTCTAAGTTTGAACTTCAATAAAGTGATAAATTAAGATTGTGTTTGCTATTTGTATCGTATTGGGGGCGACCATTTCACAGTTGGGCAGTTGTCTACGAGCCCGGGTTTGGTGATTTAACTGCTGGTCCCCCCTGATTCCTGGCCACATGTTGAAGTAACAATAATTAATGACATATCAACTATTATTGTTATTATCTTTAGTTTTCTATTTAAGTGATTTCTTGATTCAACAAGTCTGGCAGTACTCAGGCTTGGGTGTGACAAGTGAAACTGAACTCAGGCAGGTTTGGACAGCTTTTTTCCCCTAATGATGATTATCATTTAAAAACAGCATTTGGTATTTGTTCAGGTTTTCTTTGCGTATTATTACAATTTGTTTGACGATCTAAATTATTGATGTGTGACAAATATGCAAAATAATACAAAATCAGGAAGGAGGAAAATACTTTTTCACTGTCATGTAAGACACTGTCTTTCAGATTCGGATTGACTGAGCACACCATGAGAACTGACTTAGTGATTCCTAAATGAGTAATTATTGTAATGTTTTGTTTGTTTTGTCTTCATAAAGGTGGCAGGTAATGTAAAATGAATTATTTCCATCAAAGCATCTAATTAAGTTTTATTTAATTTAATTATTTAATTTCAAATTCAACATGAATAGAGATGATATTGTGATGCATCTGTTTCTCTCCTTTCAACTATATGATGTTAATATTAAAGGGATTTTTGAAGAGTCCACAAATATTTTGTTCCATGAAAAGAAAATCTTATTATCCTGCTTAAAGTGAATAAGTTCACAGAGTTAGTAGAAGACATGAGTCTGAATTTTGTGACTCCAGACTGTTTCAGATAATATCACATACAGTGTACTCTGATGACGGGGTGTTTGTAATCTGTTCTGCTGTTCTGCTTTCATCTAGGCCAACAGTGTGTGTGGTTTCCCCTGATGGGGGGAAGAAATAATGGTGAGCCCCAATGGCATATATCTTGACAGGGGAAATAATAGGACATCCCAGTGGGGTATCTTGGTAAATTGGTTCTTGTCAATGTTCCAGGTAATTGTGAAGTGCCGCTGTTATTGTTTTTATCCAGACAGTCAGCTGCATTGTCATTCTTGTTAAAAAGAGAAAACATTGCTGCCTCCCTCAGTGCAGAGAAATGTGCCTCTGTGTGAGACTTTGTCTGGTTTGTCTGGTTGGAAGTGTGTGTGTAGTGAGTTCATAAATGTGTGTCTCTTCATCTGTGTTTGAGAGTTCACTCAGTGACTTGTGCAGAAATAAATTTCTATAATGCTTTATATTTGGTGCAAATTCTCTGTAACATTTATTTTTGGGCCCAGTGCTGCAACCAGAGGCTGCAAGTAGGTGAAAGGTATTTGATGTGGGGCAGGAGTAAACAGGTGAGTAGTGAAACCAAAGCAGGGTAAAACAGGAAGTGGCAGAGGAACAGGAAGTAGATGTCAACGTAGAGCAGTTCACAAGATGGCCGATAGCTACACAATGGCGTCCTCCTGTGTCCAGAAAACCAGGTCAGAATAGTCAGATTAGACAAACTTACATAGCCATGTGGAGTGACAGAAGGCAATTCCAGGTCAGACACAGGTTCAATATCAGAAGATCAGGTCAAATTTTACAAAGGCTGGAGAGTCGTGACTGGGTAAGCAGAGCAGACAATCTGGAAACTATTGAGACTGGCAGGGGGGATTATATATATGGTTGATAACCGAATGGTAGCACCTGGGGATGATTAGAGTTATGCTGGAAGTATACTTGCTGTAGACTGTGGATTTGTGTCTAATAGTTTCTTGTGGCCACCTGGTTTTACTCAGACATGGGAAAAGTGAAAGCATTTGCTAGCTAACAAATGCCACTAGAAAGTTAAAAACATTTGTTGTTTTATACACAACATCATGTAAGAATCCCCCTTGCATCACAAACCTAACCTGTCTATCCTTTTAACTGTAAAACAGTATGTGTTGGTTTAGATTTTATTTTGTGTATTTGCCCTGTCGATAGGTAGATGCTTTATTATTCTCAAATATATATATATATATACAAATTAAGCCTAAAGTTGTCTGTCTACATCTCTTGCATATTGTGATATTTACTCAACTCAGAAAGCTTGAAAACTTTTCTGAAATCTGACAGTCCTGTGATAAATCTATTAATAAACTCTAAATTTGTTATTGATTCATTCTTGTCAAGCACATATCTTATTTTAGCTTTTTACAAAGGGTGAACTGAAACTGATTGCTAATTAAACAGCATTTTTTGATGCCATGTGAACACAACATTACATGGGTTCACTGGGAATTAAATTTTATTGATGACATTAAATGAAATATGAACCTGGTCTTGTGTGACTAGTCAAGTGTAACACTCTGATGCCCTCAGGTTTCCGTTCAGTACTGATTTATCTGAACTAAATAGCCTTTGTTTTCTCGCTCAGCACTAGTTTGACACATTAATTTCACTACCCTTTAATACTTTATCAACTGGCTGACTGCACCCCTCATCAAAAAAAGAACAAAAAATAAAAAATAAAAAAAAACTCAGCAGTGTCTTTCAGTAGTAGTGTAGAATCAGTCAATGTGGCCCTGGGGGATCTTGTTGTCATCTTGATTACTCAATCAGTGATCTGAAAACCCAAGGGGACTTCTGTGAGATTGCATTTCAAGGAGTACATTGTGATATTCTTTTTCCTTCCTCTCCTGAATGAGGAATTAAAGACCAAAACCAAACTACAAAACCTAACAGCCCCTAAACAACCTATTTCATGTTTAATAAATTATTCAAGAAAGCAACTTAACATTTATTAATCTCTGTCACTGAGGTGCGCTCACTGCTGGAATGTAGCAGTGATGGGTTGAATATAATCTGTAGAAAGATGCCTACAAAATTCGAAGCGCAAATTGTTGCAAGTGTGTATTTGATTTCGTTTAAAATGACGTGTGGCGTAGTGTGTAGTTTGATGTAATGCCAAGTGCTTTGGGGATCTGAAAAAGAGAAGTGTGTTAACACCACAGAAAAGCATCATTTGTCAGTGTGCAAGGTTGTTTAGTGTGCACAACCTTTCACTGCTTTACTTCCAAAATGAAACATACACAGCTTTTAGAAATACATGGGAGAGTTATGAAATATATTTAAAAATGAGACCACTTTGTGGCATCCACTTTTCACAAAGTGGTTCATAATTAACAAAAACTACTTCCTCAGACTAGATAATACAATCTACGGATAACGGATGATGAAAGCTGATGTAAAATATTCACCAGATGGATAGCTGTTTAAGTGGAAATTTTGTGCTATGATAAAGAAATGATTTAAAGTGATTCTCCTTGTGATAACATTTAAACGGCTCTTTTATGTAACATGTTCATGTTTTGTTTTTCTGCTGTGGTTGTAGCGCTGTGTTAAGTTTTATGTTGAATGACTTTTGGATTTTGACAGGTGGCATGCAACGGCTCTAGCATGACGATAGAAGAGAGATGTTGCTTCAGGATTTGGCTAGCAGTCATTGATTCAGCGGGGAGACAGGGAGTAAAAAACAAATCATTTAATCACCCTCTAGGGTCCACAGCTGAAAATCTGCCCACACTGGATCCACAACTTTTACCAGAAAAAATATGATGTGCTCAGATGTTTGGAGACATGCCGCTCCCCTCGTAAAAACTGTTTTTCATTTTTGATATGAAAATGAGAAAGCAGACGACCCAATGAAAAGTAAAAGAGAGGAGACATAGTCAGAACTTATGTTTTACTTAACTGTCTTCTAACAGTTTTCTGTTTTTTGTTTCTTATTTCAAATGAAAATCACAATTTATCAGTCATTTTAATTATAGCATGTGTTCTTCAGTAAAAGAAGTGGTTTGCGTGGCAGTGGCTGCTGGTTGTCAAAGTTTATTAATGCATTTTTAAAGACAAAGATCATCAGTGATGGATTTCTTTGTCTGTCAGATGTCAAATACATTTACTGTACTGTGCAGTCTAATACATGGATGACCAATCCTGGAGGTTTCTATTGTGTCAGTGTTTATATTCAATGTGTCTAACTTCCTTGACTTCAGAAGAAGCTTAGTTAACCTTTTAAAATTTAGTGTGGAGATGGTCAGAATATTTACAAGTATGGCCTTAGAACAGCAGAATATCGTGTATGTGCCACTTTCCACAAAGTGGTCTCATTTTAAAATATATTCCATAACTCTCCCTTGTATTTCTGAAAGCTGTGTATGTTTCATTTTGGAACTAAAGCAGTGAAAGGTTGTGCACACTAAACAACCTTGCACACTGACAAATGATGCTTTTCTGTGGTGTTAACACACTTCTCTTTTTCAGATCCCCAAAGCACTTGGCATTACATCAAACTACACACTACGCCACACGTCATTTTAAACGAAATCAAATACACAAATCAAATGGAACTAAAGCAGTTAAAGGTTGTGTACACTAAACAACCTTGCACACTGCAAATAGGATAGTTGGAATCAATGCAATATTATTGTGTGTTATAGAATACACAAGAAAATAACTTGCCTGTATTGAACATATATATATAAAAATTGTATGTCTTTGTGCAGTGATTAATGTAATTACAGACCTAGCACCTAAAGTAGTATCACTTTCACTTTCAGCACTTAAAGTATCCAGACCATGTTGCCAATGCATGTAACCTTTCCATTTTCTAGTGTGCAGACCTTTCAGTAGTTATGTCTATGTTGTTGTACAGTACTTGTGTTCTGCTGAGAAGAGAGCAGGAAATGTTTAGGTAATTGTTCATTGGTCACTGTGTTTACATGTAGTTAAGAAATCAGATTAATCAGGGAAGCCAGGTGTGATTTCTCCTCTACCTTGGGCTTATTTTTGAAGAGTGGTTTGAAGATTTCAACAGGCCAGCCCTCCATATCACAGCAGTTTTAGTTGGTTTTTAAACAGACATGATTCACAAGTGCCATCGCATGTGTAATGATTTCCACATTCACTGAGCCTCTTGTCTTAGCTAATAGTAGAGCAGAGTCTGCAGTCTTTGTTATGCACATGCGCTTTTGTACATTTACATTTACATTTAGTCATTTGGCAGACACTTTTATCCAAAGCGACTTACAAGTGAGTTGTAAAAAGCAGATTAGAAACCTGGTTATGCATTTACATGTCAGGGTGATCTGCACTGTCAGGTCTTTCTAAACCCCTACACCAATTTTGAAAATCAGGTTTCCCATTTACATACCAGTTTAGAAATTGGTTCACATTTGCATGTAAAAGCAGTGATTGATGAGTCGAAGGGCTTGTTACAAAGTATGAAAAGCATGAGCTGTTGAGCACCTGTTTTTTTACTTCTTTAACTTGTTTGTCCTTCTGTCTTTCTCTCTTGGCATCTCTAGCCACTTTGCGGCTCATAGATCGCCTCTGGCCCTTTGAGAGGGATTAGCTAAACCTCACGGAATAGCTTTGATGCTTTTGAAATTGCATTTGACATAATCTATCAGAAGTTGCAGATGGCAGCCAGTCAGCAGGGGTAACTTGCCAAACTGCTATTAATATAACAATAAAATATCTATCAAACAACCAGGTACATTTAGGCAGAAAAATTAAACAAGAAAACAGGTTGCATCATTTTATTCCTAACACATTCAAAGCAGGATGCATGTATAAAAGGCCCTTTAAGTAAGCTTAACAGAAGATCATTCTCTTTTTTGCTTCACATCTTTTGTTGGTGGAGACATTGATAGTAAGAAAGAAAGAAAATATCTTCCTCTACTCAGAATTAAGTGCCATTTTTATCAGCTAACACAACACATTCGTGTCTACATGCAGTAAATGAAGTCAAGACCTCTTACTACCCCTGTGCTGTCCCATAGGCATCAACGGAGAGCCAAGCCAACCCGTACTGTCCATCATTATTAGGCTAATATGTGCTGAGAGCCTCAGGTGGCCAATTGATGGCACATGTGCCTCTATGTGCTTTCCCTAGTTGATCCACTGATCCATTAATTTTCAGTCAGTGGGCGAAGCAGAGCGCTTGGTGTCATGACGGGGGCTCAGAGGGGTCATCATGCATGTGAGAGAGTACGTGTGTCTGCCTGTGTGCGCGTCAGCTTGGGTTTGTATGTGAGTGTGAGTTTGTTAGAGTGTGCTGCTGCCCTCAGCCTCCTCCATGCCATCTGTTTGCCACAGTAGAGTTCGCCTTCCAGCTCTCAGTAGGCCACTTTACTGAGTCCGTTCATGGCTCAGAATTAATACTGTGCAGAACGGACGCTTGTTTGTTTCCCATGGGGAATTATTGTTGAGATAGTCTTTATTAATGATGGCTCGCTGCATGAATAATGGGCAAGTTGTGTTTGCACATGTAAAAGATGATTTTGTGGTGGATCAATGAGGTAAGGGAAAGAACATAAAAACATACACTGCACTATGAGGAATATGCATTTCCCCTTTTTATAGTACTGCACCAATAGCTGTCTTCTTTCATATGGTGGTTGGAGCTAATTTGGTAGTTAACAGCTTATAGAACTCTTTAGATTGACAAGCTCTTTGTTATGATCTCAAAGCCAGGAAAAAACTCAAATCCCTTTTTGAAATTGTATAATGAAACTGCAGTTGACGTAGTGTATGAAAGTAGGAGGCCAGATGGCAGTGAGTCATGAAGGGTAACTCACCAAGTCGCTATTAATATATAACAATAAAATAACTGCCAAGCAGCTGCGCATATTTCTGGCAGAGAAATGACATAAAAAGTAAAGTAAAAAGAAAACAAGCACATTAAATGTCAGCTATAATTAAAGGAAATGTTGTGCTGGAGATTCCATTAACGTCAATAATTACATCAGTGTCAATCCAGCCGGTCGTGATAGAATAGTCTTAGAAAAGAACTTGATAACAACACTTTTTTTTTTGGAAATGAAAATAAAGAAGTTAATTTAGTCAGGCAGAAGATAAAAACGTACCTTCTGTTTTTTATCTTTTTTATTGGCACAGGTGATGACTCTTTGTTCACTTAAGAGGCGTTAGGGCTAGATGCCAACAAAGCTCTTGAGGAGATAAAGTTTGCGGTTTTGAACTAATGCTGGTATCAATAACAGGTGTAAATCAGCTTGCATGGACCAACTACAGCAGCTCTGCAAAGTTTTGTTGTGAGTTTGAATAATTGATAAGCTTATCATCCTTCCTTCTTTCGCCTTTAAATTACAGAATAGTGATAATGGCCATTTTAAATTTTGGTTGTAGCTTGACTTTGTCAATCCTAAACCTTGTCACATAACATATGGAACTAAATATGAAGGTGCAGGTACCTGTAGTTTTACAGAATTTGCCCACTGTTTTCATGCTTTGGGAATTTCTCTTCTGAAGGTTTTGCAGTGCTTTTAGGAAAAGTTCCTTACTTCCAAATGTGTCCTTCTCTGTGAGCAAAGTATTTTCTGCTGAAGGCGCAGTCTCCAGGAAAATGGCCTTCATGATTCTTAACGCTGAAGCTACGGTATCTAACTAAATATTGTAGAAATCTTAATGTGAAGAGGTGCTGTCCTGTGAAGTCAGTTCCACAGAACAGTCTGGAAGCAGAGCTGATATTTGCTTTAAAAAGATTTTGACAGAAACTTGTCATTCTATCCAGTCAGAAATGTAAACTATTTCTGCTTTATTAGAGGTTTTGCTTCATATATATTGTAATTTAATAATGAATAATAATTTGATGGTTGTGCGGAGCTCAGCTGATAGCAGGAGAAAACAAGGAGATAAAGAACTGTGCCCTGAAATAGTTCTGTTGTGATTTTATTTTACATAAATACATTGATTTGATTGATTGATTTTAAGTCTCATGGCACTAGATCTAGGTTAAGTTGTTAGTATTTCTGTGGTAGCATTCATTCATTCATTCATTCATCTTCTATACCGCTTAGTCCCCGCAGGGGTCACAGGAGTGCTGGAGCCTATCCCAGCCAGCTTACGGGCGAGAGGCGGGGTACACCCTGGACAGGTCGCCAGTCTATCGCAGGGCCACATACAGACAAACAACCATGCACACTCTCACTCACACCTACGGGCAATTTAGAGTCCCCAGTTAATCTAACCGCATGTCTTTGGACTGTGGGAGGAAGCCGGAGTGCCCGGAGAGAACCCACGCAAACATGGGGAGAACATGCAAACTCCACACAGAAAGACCCTGGCCGACCCCGGGAATCGAACCCAGGACCTTCTTGCTGTGAGGCGACAGTGCTAACCTCTGTGGTAGCACAAACACAAAATAGGTAGAACTTAAAAATTCATATTCATTGGTATTAGAAACAATTATTTTGTAGTTTGGGTGAACGGACCCTTTAAAAAGCTGGTGTTTACCCCTATATTAACAGAATGATAACAGAGGTTATGAAAGGCAATTCAAAGTGCACCTCTGTGACTGACAGCTTTTCTTATGCTGTCTGACATCAAGTGAACTGTGCTGATGTCGTGAAACCAAACCCAACCGTCTGGTGTTCTGGGTAGGTCAATGCAGGCAGTAACAACTATCTGCATACAGATGGTGTTATATGAGAGCGTCTAAACTTCATTTTCTGTCATTTTCACTACACACTTCACTCAAGCCTTGATCAGAGTGGTATCGCTGCAGTAATCTGAAGTAAATCACTGTAAATGACAAACTGTTTTTCTTACATAAAATACAGACACTGCTGCATCTGGGAAAAGAATAAGGACCAAAGCAAAAAAAAAGTTGAGTTTATGTGAGAGAGTGGTGATAAAATTGTTTTTGGCAGCAAACATAAATTGCCTGTTGGCTTCTCCTGTCGAAACCTCAGTGAAACGCAGACGTGCCCCCTTCACAGAACACTGCAATTTTGACAACTTGCAACAATATCCCTCTGGATGACAAATGATTCATCCATTTTCTTCCTTTCTTCCTCCTTCCACTCTCTGTCTGCCTCAACAGGAAAAGCAAACAAAAAAGTTGGGACCGTGTGATGAAATGAAGAATATGTTGCTCATGTAGTAAACAATAAGAGCAAAAGCACCTTTCCATCCTTGCTTTAATTAAGAATAGGCAATATTAATGAACATGCAGACATGAGATGGAGGGTAAATTTGCTCCCTCGGTTTAGTCTGGGAGTTTTTAGTCGGCACATGTCTCCAGTCAGTGTCATTTGTGGGGGGCAACAAGCCATGATAGAGACTATAATCATATCTGCTTCTCTCACCTCCCTGCATCTGGGTCTTTCTACTTTGGTCCCATGAACCACTGATCATGTATCTCCTCTGAACTGACCAGAAAAGCTGCGGTTTTGTTGATGTTTTGTCTTAAATGAGACTATATATTCAGTATCACCCTAAAGGAATGTAAGGATTGGATTAAAATGAAATGAAAAGTGAAAGTCCTACACACATTTAAAATCAAGTGGGACTGGAACACAGGAATATATTTTCCAGTTTTGATTGTATCTGTGAAACAAATGTTTATCATTGAAGTATTATTTATATGTGATCCGAATACCAAAGCACTCAGAGTAAATATCACTCTGTTGTCTGGTCAATGCTGCGCCCTGGTGGCAAAACCAGGTCCCTGTCCTCTGTAGTACACTGTAAAGTAAGTAAATGTAGTGTCTACATGCATGTAAACCGGGTTACATGTTTTGACTATTCATTTCATTACAAATGCTAATGATAAAGATCTGTTGATTTGATATTAAACTTTCACACACCGTGTAAACACAAGACAACTAATAATAATATATGCACTAAATAAGGCCTTTATAATTACTACGGGATATAATATTCTATAAGACTGTAAATGTAGCATTTAAGTGCCAAAGGCTAAATGCATGCTGAAATGCAACACAACATCAGTATTCTTTGTTACACACAAAAGTGGTAGGAGAATAAAAGCATTAAAAAAGGTGAGAGCAGCAGATAAACCTAGAATTAAAGTCCCCAAACCCTAAGGAGCCAAACTATTGACTATAACATCAGACTACATACAGGACATTTAATGCGCTTCATTCACTACCATCCTAACCCTAATATATACGGACTGGGAGTGTATGACTGTAGCCAAGGTCGAAACTGCAAAACAAACGCCTACATTCTTCTTAAAGCTTTTGAGAACAAGCATATTCACATATTTGTTTGCCAAGTAGAGGTGTGGCTGCTCATAACTTTGATAACTCCTTATAGGCTTTAGTATAATACCCCAAGTGATGGAAAGCCTCTTGAAAATGTAAGTAAAGGTCATTTAGAAGCTGTAGGAAGAAATGAATCCTTGAGGCAGCATTGTTTGCAGAATACGCAGTTTAATAAGAGTTATGTGACAAGGCAACACAGCCTAAAGCACTTTACTAACTCAGGGGCAATGACTCAGGAAAGTTTTTATTGTCTTTGCTCTTTGCAATTCAATTAAGTCCTTTTTTTCCCAGCAGGAAATACAAACAGGCTGTTTGTATGACTTATTACACCTCAACACGTCTCAGCTCTGTTCTACAGACAGTAGAAATACAAACAAGTAGATTTGTTCCAAAGTCATATAAAATTAGAAACAAAACACAGACGAAGTGTGGAACATTTCTAAGAAGGTACTTAACACCTTGACTGGACACTTATAAAAAGGTCATATATTTTAGAAGGTCTGGAATTGAAAGGCTACGCGGTTTTACACCCACATATAATAAACAAAGGCATGTGTCATCTACTATATAAAAGCAAATGTAAAAATGTAGCACTCTTGTTTATATCAGGTACAATGGAAAAAGAAAAACAAACATATATAACAGACACTAAAGCAAACACAAAATTTGTTGTTCCCAATAATTGCAGACATTTTTGCACTTGTATTATGGAATAATTACACCCAAAGATGTTTGCTACTATACTTCACTACACAGATTTAGCTATTGTTTCCCTTAAATTAGGTTAAACTAGGTTTGGGCAAAAGAAAAAGGAAATAGATCAGAAAAAATATCTTTAACCCACAAGTATGCCAAGTGTTAGGATTATGGTTAAGATAGGATAATCTATTAATACCAAAAAACTAATTCCAAACATGAATTGAGTACAGTTGGTTGCTGGATATCCCTGACCACCACAATCAAAACAATACAAACACATGAAGATACACTATATGAAGATATACTATACAGAGAAATCTATCTCACTGTGTTCTATTCAGGCACAAAAAAAACCCATTATATTATATATGTGTTGGTCCAAATGTATACAAAATTTAATAAACATTTGAACAAAATATAAGTAATCAGTTAAAAGTAAAGTTAAAAAAAACATACTAACATACATGTAAATACATTGCCATACAGTATTTTTAATTATGTGATAAGTAAATCTCGTAAAACCAGCGAGAAGCATTAATTAGGCTGCTATGATTCCTCTCTAATTTAAATTTTTTCTTATAAATGTAACTACTTTTAAATCTAGTATGAAGAGAAGCTGCTGTGTTATAAACACACAAGTTATAATATGCTAATATTATGCTATAATATGGTTTGTAATGTAACTATGCAATTTTTGGTTTAAAGCAAAAACTACCTTGTACTGCAAAAAGCTATAACAGCAGTGATAACTTTATTTTAAGTGCTATGTCGACGCTGTTAACTGTTGCAGGTTAATACCATGAGTTTGGTTAAAGAAACAACTAAAGCTGTAAAGAGAAATGCAGAGAACATGTCAGAGTACCCACAAATATCACTGTCCCTTATGTTTGTGTGTGGAACAAAACATTAAAAATTCATTCCAGAGATTCATTAGACCTTTAAAACAAGTTATCACTGACAGCTTTAGTGAGAACTGTACTTGGACTGTCCTTGACGCAGATGTGATTCAGTCCCGTGACAGTGTTTGCCCTGCAGAAGTCCTTCAGCGAAACATTATATTACTTCCTCTATGAACTGATGTTATCAGGCAAACGCTGCCTACCTTATTTTCAACACTGGCCCTCCCCATCCCTCACACACGCTCCAGCAAAGGCAAACATTGTTTAGGACAACAGCTGAAATGCGGCCCTGAATATTCACATGTTTAACAGGTGTTGAAGTTGGCAATCCTGAGCTTTATGACATCACAAGAATGAATATAATAAACCCCAACATTTTAGAAAAGCTTAGTTTGATTAGATGTTATCTACCACCTCCAAAACACATCTGACTGGCACAAAAATGTTTACAGCTATTCTATTAGTTAATGGCTAAAATTATATAATTTTTCAGCCTACTCTTAATAGACTAAACACGAAATAAAAACATGACTCCCCAAACCGGTCAGGTGCATTCTGTTTGCTTCATTTATCTGTGTCTAGCAGCAGATTGGAGCAGTTCAGACACATTACATCCAGTCTGATGGAGCTTGAAGGAATTGGCTTAGAGACTTAACACAAAGAGACTGTAAGCTGTAACTGCTACAATGTGGAGCCTTTACAATGTACTGAATGTGACGTTTCAGTTTCAACATACACTGTAAAAAAATTATCAATTTATAATTAAATCTGTAATGCAATACAAAAACACAAAGGGACTGGAATACTTTTTGAAGCCAGAGTATAATAAGATGCTAAAGCTACATCAATAATGTCATTATCACCCTCAGCAAACATGGACTGAGCACAAAGTACTATAAAGTGGCACAATCAGTCCTGGACCAACAGGTTATGAAACACCACTGCCTCAAAACTGACGACATTTGTGCCAAAATGAGCACTTTTAAATTCGATGCTTGAGTTTTCCAGTTGCAACAGTAAAAAAAGACATTCATATATGAAAAATTGATATAAAAACATTCAGTGTATACACTTGTACAGTATAGGCACTAGACTGACATCGCTTAAGGCACTGCAGTTTAGATACATGAAGGCTGCAAAATGTCAATTATAAACCTGTTATCCTTCTATTAATTATTGTTTCTTTTCACAGTGAGTGTAATTTTTTTGCTTAATGGTGTGGGAAGACAAATTCCTTCCCACAAGAAAAGGCTTAAATCTTCCCTTGATTGTTTTTTTATGAGGAAATAAATACACCACACATATTCGGGGATCATTGCCTTCACTCTAAAAAATGTAAGGATGAAATGTAGGAATGTGATCTGTGATTTGTGTCAAAAAATATATATTAAATTTATAAATTTAATTTTTTACATTTTTATAAAAATGATTAAATATACAAATGAAGCAATAATAAAGCAATAATAACCATCATTTGCCCTGAAGAATCACGTCCAACCCAAGAGTCAACAAAACTTTTCAGGCTTGAAATTTATGGTTGCATGACAT
>OMLM01001132.1:73009-93316 GCA_900302695.1 Helostoma temminkii
AATGCACGACTAAGTTCTAGAAACAATAACTGTGGAGTAACAATTAGAAATTGTGACCCTAAAATAAAAATAAAAAAATGACTATGACATGTACACTATGTTGGCAGGTGATTGTTTATGTGTATAGGTGTGCAAAAAAGAGAGGCTTGTGCTCAAAGTAAAGTAACAATTGTGAACCTTTCAACATTTTATTTTAACTTCTATGTGCTGCACTACCAAGGAAGACAAAAAGATTTAACATGCTAATCAAGTGTTAAATAAAGAATTGTCATCTGATCTCTTTCTTGGCTGTAGCTATCCTGAACCTGAATCACGGTAGAAGTTCAAGGCACATATGAACTATGCACATTTCTATAGTATGTATATGTTCAAATCAACCCTGTCTCCAAAAAATTACATTCCTACACAAATAAACTGCAACCTTGATTATTTTGTAGCAAATCCTGATGTTGTCAGGCAACATATTTTGTGAATGAATGAAATGTCACACTAATTAACAGGAATTAAGTCACAAGGAGGTGGTTGGGAAGGGTGGCACGTGTTTAATGTGCAGGACTGGCAATCTGCAGACCCAAGTTCAGAGTTCTGCGTAACATTAGGTTAAGGCATGAAAAATACTTTGTTTAGGGATAGAGACAAATCATGTTTTTATTTTCCTTTTTATTGCAGATGTGTGTGAAGGGATCTGTTAAATTTTTCGCTAATACCCAGCTCACAATCTTTTCTTAACCCTAACCCAGTCTGTGAGTGGCTGAACCCAACCAGAAAAAACCTCAAGAAAGTTGTCAGAGGAAGATAAAAAGGGATGTTGTCGATCATATACTTTGGTGGACAAAAATCTGTTGCCTGTGAACATTTAATTGATATGTTAAGGATCAACGTATTTGCAACTTGTCATTTTCATTAATTGTGAACACATGGTCGAAATGTTGAAAGAAAACGGAATCTGGTTGCAATTACATTTTCATATAAATGTAATCATGATTGCAGTTTAGTTGTATAGGATCATCATTTTTAGGAGACAGGGTTGGTTCAGATACATGTAAATATATTTATTTAGACAGAAAAAAGACTTTATTATTTGGTATCACAATCTCCATTATGAACAGAGAGGCTTTGGGCATAGCGGACGGCATCTTCAATGGTAAAGAATATAATATTGTTCTCTCCTTTGTCACCTGCTTTTTTGTCGGAGTAGTATCCTCCTCTCTCCAGGGTGTCCAGCACTGAGACGTTACACTGGGCCAGGACAACCCTAATCCCAAATTCTCCATAATCTTTTCTAACCTCCTTAAGAGCATTCACTCCAGCGGTATCTAGAAACAGTATAGCGCTGCAGTCTACCACGATGCTGCGGAAGCTACGGGTAGCTTTCTCATCGAGCATCAAGGTTACATTCGCAGTAGCTTCAGCCTCATCACCTTTGCTCGCATCTTCCTTTTCTGACTTCATCTTTAGGGTTTCTGCAGCCTCTTCCCGTTGTTTGCTCTTTTTCTTGATCTTCATGAGCCGTGTTTTCTCCTTCACAGGGTCAAGCCCCACGCACTTGTAGAGAGACTTTTTGAATAAAATCTGATTGGCGTAATAAATTGGAGCCTCGTACCTGAAAACAGCCACTTCGGGATGTGTTTCAAGCCCACGGTAAGATGACATGTCCTCGTAATGCTCCCTGGTTGCAGCACGGCCAAGCTCCATCACCTGGACTTGCTGGGTTCGGCCCAAGACACAGAAGGCTGACACCAAAACCCCTACAAGGAGACCCACCTCCGTGTTGACTAGTGCTGAAGTTGCCATTGTGATCAGCCAGACGGCAGTATCAACACGATTAACACGCCACATGTTGGGAACGTCGGTGAACTTTCGTAGGGCGCCACGGAGGTTGACCACAATGATGACAGCCAGCACACACCTGGGCAGAGGAAGGAAAAGGTGTCACTTTGTTGCAGTAATGTATGAAAACTGACACTGCAGTAACTTTGTCCAGATTTGAATGTCCATTGTGTAATTAAAATCAAATCCTTTGGGCCTGAGGGGCAAAAGTGGGGACACAAAGAGAATCAGCTGAGAAGACAAGTGCTAAAGAGATAAAGAAGAGCTGTCCTCAGCTGATGGTTGATATGATCACTGATGTAGCGTGTTGGTCTATGAGAAACATAAGGTCTATGAGAATGCTGCAGCTCAAAAACAAATCATTACAAACTGTCAGCTCCAGCAATAATCAACAGACAGTGATCAAGGTTCACACTAGACTTCTCCCAATGTGTAAAATGTTCTATTAATCTATCTAGTTTGCAAATATCAAATGTTTTTATGAATTTACATTTACAATGTATCTCTATATTATATTAATAATAATTTCTTATAAAATCAGAACACAAACTAAAGTCTTTGTTGTTGAAATGTTGTTGCTGAAACACATTTGAACTGTTAAAGCCTCTGCAGACATGGAACCAGCAGAGTCAGCATTAACCCTGAACTATAACCTTAGGTTATCTTTATTTGTTTAGTTGTTTGTATTGATCTGGACATAACCACTGGTACATATTGTCTGCTTGTTCTTTATCTTGTTCTCATGTTGTAAGACGAATGAGGCCATCTGCCTCAACCGGTTGGGGTGAGTGGAAAGAAAGAGAGAAAAGAACAACAGACCATGAAACAACAACAACAACAAGGAACAACAAAATGCTGGGCAGGTTGGATGGGCCAGCAACTGCACACTAGGAACATACAGCTCCAAGGGTCGAGGATACCTGAGGAAAGGTAGAGAGAGAGAGAGAAAGGGAGAGACAACTATAGGAGAGAGAAGACATAATAACTAATTAAGATTGTGGTATGCTTACTTCTGAAGGGAATAGAAGAGGGGTGAGATAACCAGAAGCACCAGCAGAAGGACGAAGGCAGTGACCAGCCCCGACATTTGTGTCTGGCACCCTGTTGACTCCTTAACAAGAGTCTTAGTTAAAGCAGCACTGGTGGTGAAGCAGCGGAAAAAAGATGGAATGATGTTACAGAAGCCGATTGCGTACATCTCCTGGTTCGCATCCACTGTGTAGCCGTGCTTCTTAGCAAACAATTCTGACAGTGAAACAGTGATGGCGAATCCTACGATGGCGATGGAAAATGCATCAACAGCCACGTTGGGGATCAGGGACCATGAGGGCATCTGGGGAGGAATGAAGCCTGTGGGGATGTTACCAGCCACACCTGACCCATACTCTGTGTTGAAGTGGCCAAAGTGAGAAGCCAGTGTTGCAATTATCACCACAAAGAGCTCAAAGGGAATTGGAGCCTGGAGGAGTACAACAAAAAACAAGCAATACAATTTAGAATTCATGCGCAGTTTTGTTTGTTTGACCAAAGAGTGGCAGACTCATCTTGGCTAAGCTATCTGTTAGCGTTTTATGGACTTTAAGTATTTCTCATGTAAATGCTGGAAAACCAGAAATAGAATTCAATGTACAGTGATATAACAACTAAAGTCGAGAGAACACCTTCAGCTGTTTGCATGGCTGGCATGTGACAATTTTAAACTCAACCACTGGAAAATAGTCATGTATGATGATTCACAACAAAAATTTAAAGCTAGAAAATTACTGAAATAAAGTAGGCACTGTGACTTCTTTACCTTAAGTTTATTTTTCAAGCGATCGTTAAGCTCTTTGGTAGGTATCAGCACCAGCAAACACACCAAACTGGTCACCAGGTCGCAAATGTTAGTATTTCCCAGGTTGGTGATCACGCTGTACCAGGTCTTGAAAAGAGTGAACCAGCCCTGGGGTCTGGGGATATTCAGACCCAAAAGGTACTTAATCTGGGAAGTGAGGATGGTCAAGGAGGCTCCTGTAGCAAAGCCACTGAGAAGGGAATCAGAGAGGTACACGGAGATAAAGCCTACTTGGAAAAGGCCCAGTAGCACCTGCGAGAAAGAGATAAGCAGGAATAACTAGTTGATTTGAAATCAAAAAAAATATTTGAAAGAGACACTTGTTATTGTTCAAAATGTTCAATTACTGCTCACTTACCTGATAAACTCCAGCAGTAAAAGTAAGTGTAGCTCCCACCGTGATTGCATAGCAGCTTTTGTCACACTCCACCCCAACACTACCATTCCCATTGCCAGCCAACAGGAAAGTGCTGTTATCACTTGTACTGCTTTCTGTGAGGAATCCTGCCAAAGCTAATTCCCTGTCCACAACCTGGCCCACTAGCAGGCAGAGCACCCCAAAAATTCCCACTGAGATGTGCCTGGAAGTGCCCAACAGGGCATAGATAATGCTGGAGAAGAAAGAAGTATAGATACCATAAATGGGGTCCTGGCTGGCCAGTAAGGAATACGCTATGGACTGGGGGACCAACAGGGTTCCGACAATTACTCCTGACATGATATCTCCTAGCAGCCAGTCCCTGAGCTTGTAGTGTGGTAGCCATTTCAGAATTGGGAAAAAGCCCAGTATTTTGGATTTAGCCTCCTTAGGGGTGCACGATACGTGTTTCTTCAGCCGCTGTGAGACAATGGTTTTCCAGTTTTTAACTTCATCTTTCTCCACTCTTTCCAGAATGAGAGGCTGCTGCTGGCTGCTCTCTGCTCCATCTTCTGTTGCTGTACCGCAATCATTGCTATGAGTCATGATTGAGCCCGTACCTACAGTGATGTAGAGCACAAGATGAGAACATCCGTTCACATAAACAGTCATACAGATTTTATCTCACACAACAACTAACTGCACAATATCCCTGCATGCAGTAGCAATAAAGTGTCTGTGAACCCTTTGATAAAAAGTTACCAGAAAAAAGAATCACACCACTGAATAATCAGTGAGATAAAAATGAACCCTGGAACTGTTTGATGGATTACAGCCTAAATGAATTACTGTACCTAGTATTTACAGTGTGGATCATGTAGTCATGCCAACAAGTTCACACTCTGAACAATTGTCTTTTCCCCTAACCTTCTTCTCATTCTATCTATTATCCAGGTCCTCATCGCAGGAGGGGGGTAAGTGTCCCAGGTCCTATCAGCTGGTTGCACCAAAAAGCTGCTGCACTCTCCTGATTATGTTTCTGTTTGTTCTGCAGTTCTTTTCTATTGTCTCCTCTTCTTCTCTCTGCACTTTTCACTCCCCTCAACCAGTCAAGGCAGATGGCCACCCACTGCTGGAGGTTTCCTTTATTAAGGGGAGTTTTTCCTTCCTACTGTTGCCCAATGCTTGCTCACGCAGTATTGGGTATCTCTCTAAATACAGTAACTATGTAAGGGCACGGCCTTAATATGTGAAGTGATCTGAGATAATTCTGATTGAACTGAATTAATCACCCCGTGGGACAACTCTTGTCTCCTAGAAATAGGGGTTTCTATACAGCTAAACTGCACTCACTGCAAAATCCTGTAGCAAAACATATTATTGTTATTTAAGTTATTTAACTTTTTGGTGGTTCAGACAATCACAGCACTGGATTAAGATCAGTGTAATATTGTGGGCTGGTTTAACAGTCACTTCACACACATCATTAAACACCACCCAGTGCCCTTCTGGCAACTTAACAGATAGTAAATTTATCAACATACATTGCATCACATTATTATAATATAAGTACATCTCTATAAGGACATAATAGGCTGCTGTTTAATTGCATAAAAATGTAATTTTCAGGAGGAGGAAACCCATCATAGTATAAAGAATACACCATTATATGAAGTAAGAGTTTTGAAAGTAGTGTTTTTATGCAATCTGAACATTAATTTATTTTAAACCAAATGCAATTTATATATATATATTTTTTTTCTCTATATATTTTTTACATCCCTAGTTCCACACAGACGTAGCCTCTGCAAACAATGCATTTATGTTCATTTGGCCGTTATTAACCTCACTGTCAGGTCTAAATCATCGGCTGCTCTTATCCTGTTTTCACCACCCTCTGGCCACTTCACCTTGGGTGTCTGCCCCTTATCTTTTTTGGAATGACCCCAGAGAGCAGTTCAAACAAGACATCCTAAACTAATGTCTGAGCTGAAGCCAGAGACCAGCTTCTTTATGCGTTGTGCAGGTCTAATGTGCAACTGCTTGAAGCACTTGTTTGAGGTTATCACTAGCAAAGGAGGTCAACCACTTATTAAACCCAAAGGTTCGATTAGTTTTTGCACCAGGACTTCCACCAAGACATGAGCGTTTGTGTGTGTTTGGCTCATGGGTTCTCATTTAGGAAATGTGTCTTAAAGCAACAGGCAGTTTCCCATATGAACAATAAAAGAGGTTTTACTTGCTTCTTGGTCATGTCCTGAAGCCCTTTCAATGGAAGTGATTTAGGACATTATCCGTAGTCCTTGTCCTTTGCCAAAACATATTCAAATGTAAATATAAAACTAAAATGAGGGTTCAGCAGTGCAGGTTTATTACTGTAACTCTACCAGAGTTTGTCTTTTTAATGTTAAATTCCTCCTTTGTGTTTTCCTTCTGAGTTGCAGTGGAAGTAAATTAACAAAAGAGGGAATTCAATCCTCAAAATACTTTAATTCTGGAAGAAATCCACTTAAAATAAGTGACTTGTAAGTTTTAAGATGCATAATTTGGTCATATAATCTTTGTGATACAATTTAGCACAGGATTTAGCACAGGAGCATTTAGATTTCAATTACTTACTTTTTGGAGAAGTCTCTTTAAGATCAGAGCAAATAGCAAGAATGATTTCAGCAAGTAAAACCTGTTCCAGTGTTCACGCAGTAGGAACCCTGAATGCTGAGACACACTTGGAAAAATGTGAACTAGTCCTTTAAACACATTATGTTTATCTGATTTACACAATCAGATTATATTTTATGAACACTTAATGCACAAATCCAGGTAATCAATGTTTGTGATTCTTTCACTACGCCTGCTCATTGTACACCGTATCTTTTCATCCTTTGATTTTTTTTTTTATTCCTGTTTGCGGATGCCGACCTTGTGTTGGTGTGATTCTTGGTGTGGTTCTCTTCCTTTTTCCTTTCTTTTGAGCTGAGACTTGCTGTAACAAGGCAAAGCAACGTCCCCAGAGATTAACAACATTCTTTTAATTTAGGATCTTTCTCACCGCCACCATACGGTAAATCATATGGGCCTATGAACGTTTTGAAATGTGTGCCTCACTAATGCAGCGGCCACATAAAGCTCTTGTTGTGCAAGATGAGGGCTGAGGAGGAGCACTGTCAAATGAGGGTTTAGGCCGAGTGCAGTCAAAGAATGACTGTGCATGTTTATGACATATTGCTTAGACGCCGTCCCTCCTCCTCCTCCTCATGTTGCATCACGCAACAGATAACCCTTAGCCTTAATCATAAAGTTTACACTATATGAACCCGTAAATGAATTCCTCGAATCATTATGCAGACATGTTAATTGGAAGTTTAATTGAAAAGGTAGGTTTTGAAAGCACAATGCTACATAAATAAAGACAATGCTGTTGTTAGGCTTGTATGAAAAATGATGATGTCACAATGAGAAAGCAGCTTTATTGAGGACCTGAGGTTACACAGGAGTGCATGGATTACAGTCACTAGGGTGCTCAAGTGAATAAGCCTGAGTTACTTAGTGACTGGGTCTTTTATCTGCAGTGAATTTATCATCATTTCCAATAAACCGTGCATAATGGTGTTTATATTTCTCATGTTTAAAAGCTGTACTAAAACCTGAACTGTGTAACCTTTACTCCCAGCTGATCATATTTTGAGCTATAAATACATGGATAATCAGTGGTGAAGTAACTAAGTACATTTACTTAAGTGCTCTACTTACAACAATTAATTATGAGGTATTTCTACTTTACATGAGTATTTGCATTTTCTGCTACTTCATACTTCAACGTCACTACATTTCAGTGGCGAACGTTGTGTTTCTTCTCCACTACAATTATTTGATTACTTTTCAGAATGTGAACATAACATAAAATACAGTGTAATTAAGAATTAAGTAACGGAATTAATGAATAATTAGACTGAAAACACGTGATCATCAAAAACAGCCTGCAAGTCATATATGCTCCATGATGGCAACACATTAATGCATCAGTAACTGTAATCCAGTAATATATTTCTCATAAATGCATAAAAAGTACTTTAACTTTACCTTTTTAAAATTTTAACTCACGTGTAACGAGTCAACGAGTATCTACATTGCAATGTGGTTACTTTTACTTAAGTAGATGCTTTGAGTACTTGTGAGTTAACCTCTTCTTACTGCTACGGTACTACAACTGTAGTATTCTGCACTTATTCCTGGTATTTTAAGAATTCCCATTACAATAACGTTAATAGGATTAACGCTACACTAGCCTCTGCTCTGATGTATAGTTGTGGTAATGAGATTACTGGTCATGAAAACAGCCTGTGCTGACAGCAGGAAGCTCGGACTCGGACATATTTTGGACATTCGCAAACACGAATAATCCTCATTTCAGTAATTCTGTACTGACAGTCTAATTTAATCCAGGAGCTCCTATAACCAACGGTCTCTGCGGACCTATGAATGGGTCCCATTGTAAATAAGTTGTCAACGTGGACACTGTGCAAAAAACGCGAACACTTCAACCAACTAAAGCACACGAACGTTAAAAGTCTGCTTCTTATGGGGAAATATGACTTTGTAATATGTTAATTTACTGACCTGAGCTCGGAGGAGTCGCTGTTATGAAGTTTATCTGAGGCTGAGTTTACGCACAACTTTCTTTCCGCCTCATATTTACTTTACTGTATCCTCCAGCTCCGTGCGTAATGACGTTACCCGGAACCCAACAGTCTGCGTCACATGACCTGGTGGACAAAGAGGTTCAGTGAGGGAAGATGAGTCACTTTGTGGCAAAATGAGAACTCGTGAAAAACAGAAAGAGAAAATACTGTAAATTCCGAATAAAACGAGGGTGAAATAAATTAAGGTTGTTACGCTCACTGGCTACTTAAAGTAACAACGTTGCAATTTATTCAATGCAGTCCAATACAGCAGCTCTGCCATCAACTGTACTACCGTTAAGATCATAGTGGGTGGTGGAATTGTTCTAATGCACTAGTCTGCCTTAACCAGTAACGAGCAGTAATGTGCAAAGGTCTTAGGTCACCATTAGATTTGTTGCTTTTATGACCAAATATATTTATTTCTTAGTCTTTGTTTAGAAATACAACTATAAAATATATAAAATGTGTACACCACATTAAAAAACACCAAATATAAAATAAAGTGACAAAAATTTAGGACAATGGAGAAGTCAAGAACAAAAAAGGAGGACAGGATAGGAAAGGATAGGATAGTTGAAGACCTATCAAAATCATTCTCAGAATTTCTTCTTTAAGAGACCAGATGATATCCAGCAAGTACATGGTTCAACATCCTGCAGCTTCATCTGGATGCCAAGTTGATCCTTCCATAGAAAGAAGAAAAGCTGGAATAGTCTTAAATAGAGCAATAGTCTTTTGTGGATGGACAGCAGCTAAACACTTTTTGTGTTTCTAATTGTTCAAATGTAAAAACTGAAAAATAAATGCATAGAACCATTATAGATTTTCTTTAAAACAAATCTAATGGTGTCCTAAGACTTATGCACAGTACTGTACAGATAACATGCAGTAGAATTATCGTCTTTCTGACAGTTTCATGGCAGAGATGCTATATTGCATTGCAGTAGAGTCTACAGGTGTACCTATTAAAGTGGCAAGTGAGATAAAAAGGAGCTTCTTTATAGTGTAATGTTCACATTCTTGTACTCGTGAAAAATTCTCATGTAGGTCCCTGAACAGCAAAACGTTAGAACTTTTTCCATTTCCACTGACTGAATCCAAACATAAAACCCTAAACTCATAAACTAGAAAGAAATAGAAAAAAAATCTAAACCTAACCAAAAATATTGCACATATTACATGACTCGCCTTGTCTAATCTAAATAAATCATTGATGTAAGCCAGATGCTGTGTACTGAAGGATCTCTTTTCTTTTTCCTCACCAACTAAAACCTCAAAAAGGGGCTGATTCATACTTTGTGTTTTGTGCTGAGAGGTACTACTTGACAACTGCAGATTAACTAAATAAAGGTGAATAACAATGGTCTGCAAAGAGATGGCCGTATCTTAAAGAGCTTTAACACTGCTTCTCATTCACCCATTCGCTCACACAATCACATACTTAAACACCAACGGCAGAGCCGCCATGCAGCTGACCTGACTCATGGGGGGGCAACTTAGAGGCTTTGGCATATGACTGGAAGAGCCAGGAATCAAACCACCAACCCCATGACTGTTACATGACTACACTACCTCCTGAGGCACAGCTGCTCCGAAATTCATTTCAACTATTAACTGAATTTATATAGTGGCAAACTATAGAAACTGTTCAGTAAGGTTGAGAAAACAATTCTAGTGGCCTAATTATAATAATTTTAAAAAAAGATTCTGTTTGTCACGGTCTCTGGTTCCCCATGCCTGTCTGTACCTCCTTCTCCATATATGGTCAGTTTCCTGCACTCTTACTACCAATTACCACTAAACACCTGAGTGCTTGCACCTGTTTCCTCCTCCCTTTTATTAGCAGGTCTGTCAGTCTCCTTCGCCGCCAGATAGTAGTACTTCGATCTCACGAAAGCAACTATCCAGCAATCTACCTGACTGACCTCCCGGTGAATGACTTTTGTCCGATCTGAACCTAGTTTCTACCTGGAATCCCCCCGGTACTGTGAGTTTTCTCCCTGCCTGATCTGTGTTTTCTTCAACCCCACTGGACTTACTATATTGGATCTCTTCTACCTGTCTCCCCCCTGGATCTCTCCCCTCTGCCTCTCCCCTCTTCGTATCTGTGTATTACCTGGACTGACTAGACTGTTTGTTGGACTTGTGGCCTTTTTCTCTCCCGTGCTCTTTCTCTTCCCTTCAGTAAAGAACCACGGACTGGCTCGGATTTCCCATTGGCATAAGGACCACGGTCTGGTTCTGGAAATTCTGTGAGTTAATATGGACATCATGTGTAATATTGTGTTTGATCCTGGACTGGCTTTTTCTGGTTCTCTTGAGTGTGACCCTGGACCAACATCAACCTCCTCAACCTTGGACTGGCTGTGCAGTTGACCTGCTGACTCAGAATACCACCATCCACTTTCATTCCCTGCTGAAAATATATACTAATCCTTTTTTGAGTTCTTACCTTCTCCCCCTACTCTTGATTCTTTCTGGCACTGACCCATATCTACATTACCAAATCTAGATCCTAGTTAATTGTGTCTCCCTGTATTGAAGATCTCCATCTTCCAGTGACATACCCACTTCACCAGCAGAGCTCAGCTCCAGGCTTCTCCTTGTTAATATCCACCTAAACAATAACGTTTATTCCACACCTTTCTCCCTCTACTCTTGATTCTTTCTGGCACTATTGAGTCTCCCCTTGACGTAGTTGGACTTTTCAGGGAGAAGAAGTGAAAGTAAGGACGACTGTGTATCTTCCAGCATCCTGAATGTAATTAGTGCACCAAAAAAGGAAATAACATGCTTTCCTTAGTATATGATGAAAGGAAACATCTTTCAACACAGCACAGGAACAAAACAAACATTAACACAGAAGGAAACAATAAAAAGAGTTTCTTCTTGTAAAAGAAAGTAATTTAGAACAAAAAAAGACAAACATTTGTAGCACATCCTCAGTTACTGATAAATACCTCAATTTTTTTTTCTATTTTATTTTCCACTTCAGTCAAACACTGTCACTGAATTCAATACGCAGAAACTATTTCCAGACACATTAATGAATGCTCCGTTGAGCTGCTGACAGAGCGTTACAAAAACACAGCATGACGTAGACATCTGTGGGGGGAGAATATGTTTGACAGCTCGTACTTGGGCCCAACACTGGTCATGTTTGTGGTGGTGGCAGCCATATTTTTTTTCCTTCAGAGTAGCATTTTAATAATTTCTTGGTTGGCTGTTCAGGAAATTCAGCCAAAGTATGCTGCCAGAAATGGTTTCATTAACACACTTTGCTTCATTTATTTATCTGATTTTACTCTAATGTATTTTTTGTTTCAATATCACAGCATCACTTTGAAACGTGTCTTCCAAAAAGCAAAGCAGCCTCATGGAAAGCAATGTGAGGGTTGAACTACAGCAGGAGCTACAATAGTTTATTATTGTTACTACTAATATTAAATTATTGCCAGCTTTACTATTACACAGCACTTTGACTTGCTCTGTACTTTTATTGATTTTATTTTTTGTTTTACTACAAACACTGCATCGTGGTTGATGGAAAGCAACCTTTTCTTCAAAATACTGTTTCCTTAAGTGCTTCTTGGTTTTTGTGGACACAGTGACTAGCAGAAGACCCTGGTGGTCGTCTTGTCATTGCACCAGAGTTTCAACAAGTCTCTTTTCCAGCAGATTTTTAAAACACCTTCAGACTGTTCGGACAGAAAACTACAATGGATCTAATAAAACTGGAAACACTGTCAGACTGTAAAGCGCTGTTGTTGTCAGTTTGCCCAGTGAATCCATGGGGAATTGTACTTCTGCAAAGTAAAATGTAAAAGCAGATACATGATTTTCTCACATCATCAATCTCTCTGACATTTTAAAAAACAAAGAAAAATAGAAATAAATATAAAATGAATATTGAATATACTGAATACACTGATTAAATATACTGCTGGCAGTAACAACTGATTTCTGTGTATGAATTTATGATGTACTTGATGTTGGTTTCTAAACATGAACCATAGCAGATGACACATTTTGTCTTTTTCACCTGTGACACAGTGACACAAGACACACATCCCGAACCTGAACTGGAGGCAGACACCCTATGTACTATTAAGGCTGGGCTTAAAACTTTTCTTTTTAATAAAGCTTACAGTTAGAGCTGGTTCAGGTGACTCTGAAGCATCTCTTTGTTATGCTGCTTTAGATTTAGACTGCTGGGGACCTCCTTTGACACAGTCCTCTCTATCCAGTTATATGCCTATATTGCTTGCCATTAACTTTATGGTTCTCCTGCAGTGCCTCTTCCTTTCTATCTCAGTGGCTCTCTATAGGGTTGTTTCCACTCTGCAGTTACTGACCCTACCAGCCTGTCCAGTGTTTTGTCTGCTTATTATTATTATTATTATTATTATTATTATTATTTATTATTATTATTTCTCTCTGTGGCTGGCTACCCTAACTCTGGTTCTGCTAGAGGTTTCTTCCATGAAGCTTTTCCTTCTTCGCTGTTAATACTTGCTCAAGGAGATTTATTGTGCTTTCCATATAATTCTGTAAGGACCTAACCTTATATTTATTTGGCGCTACAGTATATAAATAAACTAAAATTGAATTAAATTTAGATCATAGTGGAATAACACAGCCATTACTAACAACTGTATTGTCTCTCAATAAGTCATGACAGTATGACAGTGAGGCAACATGCACAACACCAGGCCACGCACCAGTGCAGATAAATCAAATTAAGCCATTTGGTTATTCACACCTGCTTTTATAACAGTAACATGTAAAAAAAAATTTATCCAATGACATTGTGCGACTACTGCCGTTTCTGGATCTGAGGTTTTTGTGGCTTTGTTCTCACAGCACTATTTGGACTTCACACAGGTTTCATTCTTTCAGCTTGAAGCAGGTTAAACGTCACTGTGGCTGCTGAAACAAACAAAAACTAGACAAATTGGAAAGGCTTGTTGTGCACATTGTTTGGGAGAAAAAAGAAGCATCTGTTGCCTCCAGTGTTTCCTGCTTGGATAGATAACACAAGTTTGTGTATGTGACAGAAAAAGGAAAGAGAAGGGATAGGAAGAGAAAAGAAGGGGAAATATAGAAGAAAACATAGTAAAAGAGGGAGAACACAGAAAATAAGCGAACAGCTGCAAAATAAAGCTTCTCATTCACGCTGGAAGATGCTTAAAAGAGCTGAATGGGGATGAATGAAGACCACTAATACAAGAGACACCACATGGAGGATGCTCAAACACAAAGGCATTTAGTGAAGCAGCTAACTTACACAGAGACATTTTAACTTAGACACACGAGAAAGCTGAGCCTGAGATAGAATGAAAGTCAAAAATGTGGAAAGAGGCAGAGAAAAGAGGAAGATGTATAAAGACAATATTGCATGAATCATACCACAATATTACAGATATTGAGATGCACCAATTGCAATTTTCTCAACTAATTTAGATTTCTGAATGTTTTCCATTTCTTTCTGAGAACTGTAATTGTCAGCGTTCTCCAACATTTGAGTTTCATTATAATAAAAAATGTCTTATTGAACTAAATAACTTCTTACTGTCACAAACAAATAGCTAAATGAAAGTGCTCCCAGTTACTGGACAGGTTTTTTTTAAGGATAAATGAAGAGCACTATTAGTACTTTTCCAGATATACGTAAAAGAAACAGACAAATATAACAAGGCACCTTGAGTATTAGATATTTCAAGCTTTTTGTCTTCTTCGGTGACAGTGAAGAACTTTCTGTGTGTGTGTGTGTGTGTGTGTGTGTGTGTGTGTGTGTGTAGCTGCTGTGTTGCTGATTTTCAACAGTGCCGCTTTTTAAAAAAGCTCCACTGCTCTGATGGGCGACATGTCCTATCATCAAATGTGATCAGCATAGAATCAGTCACCTCAGTAACCAGTCTGTGGTCATATAACAAGTACAAAGTCATCGTGGATCAAGCTTTAAACTATTCTATTCTAATCTCCAGCCAATTGGTCATTGCATCACTGTTATATTCTGTGGTACCCTTTCGTGCAATTTATTTATTTTTACTAAAGTTTGTATTTTTATATTTGCTGATAATGGTAAAATGATAATTTCCAAACAGGAAAACTCCCTCTGGGCTTCTAAGTTCTGACATGGTAAAATGGTTTGGGTAATTACATTATAATTGACAATTAGTGGAAAATATCAGATTATTGCACATCATTATAGGTGTACAGCAGCCGTAGATACTCGGGTGCATTTCTATTTAAGATGCATAATGTGTTGTGAAGGTTTAATACTCTACAGACATTAGTGTCTAGTAAGTTTGGAAAGAGCAATGAAAGGACAGACAAAGTGGAGATAGGTTAATGTGGAATAAAATATGGTTGTTAGGAAAAGAACTGCCCTTTGCCAAATCATCAACACAAGAGGTAAACACATTGCAGAAAGCTATAGAAAAAAAGTACATGGGTGGGCTGAGTGATTGTAAAAAGGCAACAGGTTGAGAAAAGCACAGCAATCACATAACCCAAGGACAAATTGCATTTCCACTTAAAGGACAGACTAAGCTGTGACCTCATTATAAAAGCAAACAACTCTTAGGAAAACCTTTACACTTTTTTACATTGTGGCATCTAATAACATGTATTCTGTCTGTTACAAAAGACTTCCTTATCTTGCATTACGCAGAGCTAGGAAATTATCCCCTAGCATGCCTTGCCACCAAAATATCAAAACCCATCAATAATAATTAATTTCCTGAGAAAGCAGTGGAGCAGATGCTAATAAAGTGATTTACATGGGTCAGCCCAGATCAAATGTTGACCCAGTTTCTTGTTGCTAAGGTCATGATTCTTATTTCTTTACACTACAACCCAGGGTGGTAAATCCATTCAGTGCTGGCAGGTAATTAATCACATCCAGCTGCATCCAGGTGAACGAATCGATTGAATCCCAAAATACAAATGATGCCTCCTGTGACTGTGTACTGTGTGTGTTAAATTTTATTAGTTTTTATTTTTTTTTATGTTGGTGTATCACACTTATTTATTAGAGATAGACAGGATTCATCAACACCTTGTTACATCTTAGCCTAGGGGTATACTTGCTCTAGAACGGCGTTGTTTACAGTTTCAGATACTTCATTGGGTAGTTTGTGTCTGTGTGGAGAATTTAAAAAGGTCAGCCACACGGGGGCACACAATGACGAAGTCCCTTCTTCGGGAACATCTGTTCTTAGAAGCAAAAGAAGAAGAGGAAAACTTTACTTTAGTTTTTTGCATTAGAAAATTATAACAATGTTTCTGACTGCAAGGCAGGGACAACAGTATAGATGTTAAGAGTGCCTCTTATATAAAGCGCTGCCCCTGTTGGGTTGACAGCCCGCCCCTGGGTACGTCTTTGTTGCATCTTGTTTCTTCTAAAGAAAGCAGAATAAAGAAGAGTAAAAACAATGACATATTAAGTAAAATCTAAATATTAACAACTCTCTTGGTGAAACAAGTGTTTAAGTGCTCAAATAGTGAACTTATAGTAAGTAAACATCTTCTGAGCTCAAGATCATCTTGACGTTTTTAAACTTTCAAGGTGATTCAGTTGAGGTGGTTTATTTTATATGGTGTTTTGTCAATGTGTAACAGAAACCCTGCACTCGGAAAAGAAACGATTCAGCACAAAAAAACAAACACACAGTTATACAATGAATTGTTTTCATAATCTTATAACATTTAATGACCAGTGGGACTTGTACTGTCTGCCCTCTCTCAAAAACCATATTAAATGTTTGAGGGCATACTCAAATGTCCTTTAGCAGCTTGTGGATGTGGAATGCAACAGCCTTTCCTGGGTTAGGCTGTTCTCAGAACCCAGCTCCTGTGTAAATAACGTCTGAATAAAATTGTCAGAAATAAACAGAGAAATGTTTTGTAGATCAAAAGGAAATGGGGACCGTTTAAAGTGCTCGTGGTCAGGACACGCTGCCATCCAACCGTGCTGCGTCTGTTTCTAATCTTCCCTAGTTTGTTGTGTGTGTGTCTTAATCCTTATTGGTTCTTCGAATATATTCCAGTGTCTGTGAATGTGCACACATACTGTGCTTTTGTACATGTGTCTTTAGTGTGTAAAGACATGGACACAATACAAGTCGTGCCGGTGTTGGAAGACCAGGGGGTTTGTCATTCAGACGTCTGCATCCACACTTAAAGAATCAATCTGCAACCTTTCAACACAACTATTTTGGGAATTCAAATAGAAAAAGGGTCTGTTGACCTTTTTTAATGTCACAGCACACACTGTATGCACAGCAACTCCAAATTACTGATGACTTTGAAATGCCATGCACTGCAAATAGGTAATGAGGTAGGATCATAGAGAAGAGGCAGCAATGCCCACAGTGACTGACGATGGGATAAGTGGATTAAGTTTTAATACTGCTGCAGCGGAGCAGTGTTCAGTCAACCTTTTGAAGATAAGGGAAGGTTATAAAAATGTGTAAATGCATTAACTATGGAGAGGATGAATTTCAGAGTTGGACACTTTTACCCACAGAACTGCTGCAACTACATTTTTGATAATTATGGAATAATTTAGCGATTATTAAAGCTGAATTGTCTTTCTGAGAACGTTAGAGCACAGAACTTCAAAACAAGCCATCTGAACCACAGTCCTGATGGATAAATGGCCAACCTACTCACAAATGGTTTCATATTTACATAACAAGCACACACAGTGCAACAGGAACATGTCTTGTTTATGAACACCAGTGTTTTTTTTTTTCTGGTTCTGGTTTAGTCTCCACCGGATCATCGTTGCCCACAGCATAGGTGTGTAATTGAGTGTCATTTTTCACAGATTGTTCAGTGTTCATTCATTTACCTGGTTTTGTTGGAAGCATAGTCAACTTCTAGAGGCTGTAGTAACAATGGAAGGAGTAAAGGAGAAAGTCAGGTGTGATGAAATGTGAAAGAAGCACACACATGTAAACATACAAGGTTAGAAGGTAATGGAAGTCTGTGTGGCTCGCTTGGTTTAATCTGTCTACTACCACACTGGAACTAGTCTGAACTCTGACCAGTGTCCACACACACACAGACCAGGCAAAGGTTTTTCATAAAGGCTCTGTCTTTCCTGAAATGATTCATCCCCCCTTTTTCTTTACATTTCCTGTCTTCCACACTTTCATCTCTTTCCTTGTGTCCTTCCTTTCATTCATTTTCTTTCCTCTGTCTCTTCCAGCTTCTATCCTCTCTTTCTCTCTTCATCTCTTTCAGTCCTTCTCCCTTGCCACGTGCTCAGTCACAGCATTTCTCTATGATCTGTGTGATTTCATTCAAACGGCTTAGCACCAGCAACGTCTTAGTGATAACGCTGCTTGACAGCAAGCTGGGAGATCATGCTGTAGTGTCACACACACATGCACGCAGAAACACACACATTGTGAATGTTTGTGAGTAATGCGAATAGGAATATGGATAGTCATCTGGTTCCCCTTTTTTCAATACATAGTAATTCTATTGTAAAGGATCACTGCAAAATGAGTTTCGAAGGCATCAAAATGAGGAAAAATGTGCAACAAATACATGTGAAAAGAACAACAAAAGACATTAAATGGGCAAAGAAGAAGGTGGATTATGAGAAAGTTGGCAGCAGATCAGGGTCACAGTAATCAGAAGAAATACTCTTTAAAGGAATACTTACATAAGCAAAACATTGTCAAACACAATGTTGATGTTTTGCTGAACTCGAACTTGACACACCAAAAACCACGGGCATCTGTTGTGTTAAGACTCGATTCTTCTAGTTTTTATTCAGGCAGAAGAGCATTTGTAAGGTTCAGCACTGATGTTTGTCGAGTAGCTCCAGCTCACAGTTCCAGTTAAAGCCAAAGGTTTTGTAAGGGGTTGAAGTCGGGGCTTTTTGATGGCCAGTCAAGTTCTTTAACACCAAAACCCATTTCTTCGTAGAGCTGGCTTTGTATACAGGGTCACGACGTCGAAATCTCATTACTGTATAAAATAGCTGTAATTTATCCTGTACCTGGAGATTTACCTTCATTAGAACTTATGGGCTTTAACATTGATATGTTTGTTTGAAAGGTAGCTTTCAAGTGTTGAAATCCCAAATGCTTCTCCACGTCCCAATCTATGCTATTCTTCATGTTATTTCACAAAAACGATTTGCAGTTGGATATAGTAACTACTGCCCATTCGACACTGGCCTCCTGTGAAAATACAACATTGTAGAACGTGTGTAACTGCCATGAAACAATAAGTCAATACCTACATCTTACTTGTTGACATCGTCTAGCTGCTGCAGTGAATATTACATGACCACCACTGATTTATACCCTCGAGGTAGCACAGGATTTTCCACAGATCTTGAGTCTAGTATAAGCAACTTTCTATTAGATGTTATTGTTACTAGTCACGTGACAAACGTGTGCAGTATGAACGTCATGCGAGGCGTCATTTGAGGTTAAGGTAGAAGTAAATTTTAAGCTAAAAAGCAAAATCTTTACTAACTCTAACCACATTTATTTAGTACCTAAAGCTAACCCAGGTGTCTTGGTGCCCCAGCAAGACTGGTTTGTTTGTACAGTTGCTGTCCAGCTTTTTTTGACTGTGTAAATAAGAGACCCTTATGAATGTGAACTGAAGAAATTAAGGCATGGATGTCAATGAATTTTTTGTATTTTAACCATAAAAAGACCAAGGTCATGTGATGCTCCTCGGTTCAGGTTGACCTGGGTTTCCTAAGTCAGTATTTGAAACCTATGGAAACAAATTTCGGTGTGAGACTGGACAGTGATATCCAACTTGATGCACAGATCAGTTCAGTGGTCAAGTCTGGCTTTTTACATTTGAGACAACTGGCCTAACTAAAAAAAATCCTGTCACATCACTTTTATGCTTTTATCACAACTCGCTTAGACTACAACGCACTTTATGTTGGGCTTAGCAAGACGTCACTTGATCGACTGCATTTGGTTCAAAATGCTGCTGCTCGACTAATAAAACAAGAACACATTACTCCATCTTGGCGTCACTTCACTGGCTCCTGGTTTGTTTTTGTATTGATTTTAAAATCCTTTTGTTTGTTTATAAATCTCTTGATCTCTCAGGTCAGCAGATCATTCTTTTAGTTTTAGTAGAGGAATCTTTGAGGTCATTGTGCGTTTTCAGTTGCTGCCCCAAAATTGTGGAATGAGCTGCCTGTGTACATCAGACAGGATAACTCACTGTTTTTAAATCTTTTCTTAAAACACATCATTTCTTTTTGGCTTTTGACTCAGTTTTAGGTGTTAACAGCCTAACTGTTGTTTTATATTAGTTTTTTATTAGTCTTTTATCCTTTTATAGTTTTTTTTGTTCTTATGTTTGTGTACAGCACTTTGGCCAACTGTGTTGTTTTTAGGGTGCTTTATAAATATTGAATTAATTATTGGTGAGTAGCATATTTTTGCAAATGCACTGGCAGGAAACAACCTTGTCTTGCCAGCAAACCTCATCTGAAATGGAAAAGAGACAGGAGGCAGAAACAGGGACTGACTGTATTTCTGGTGATTAACATTTTCAAGCTAAAATGTTTATTGCACATATGTTTTTAAATCAAGCAAATT